>JAPSGF010000053.1:1831904-1964415 GCA_035772895.1 Perdix hodgsoniae
GCCCGGCTCGGCCGCCGCCGCCGCCGCCGCTGCTGAGCCCGCGTCGGAAGAGCGAGGCCCGGCCCCGCCGCGCCGCCCCATCAGCAGAGGGGCAGGGCGGCCCGCGCCGCACCGCCCGCAGCCGCGCCATGAAGATCAAGGATGCCAAGAAGCCGTGTAAGGGCCGCGATCCGGGGCGGCCGGCGGCGGTTTGCGGTCGCTAAGGGCGGCTTTTGCGAAAACGCCGCGCGCTGGGGAGGAACGCCGGGGTCGGCCGGGGCCGCGGGAGCGGCGCGGAGGTGGCGGGGCGGGGCGGCGCCGGTCGGCTCGGCGCGTCGCTGTAACGCGTGTCGTGCGGCCCGCGGGCTCTGGGCGCCGAGCGCTGTCGGCTCCTCGGGCAGCCGCCTTCAGGCGTCGCGCACGTCTCTGCTCCCCTTGGCCGCGGTGCCCCAGGTGCGGCCGGCCTGCGGGCGGCCCGTGGGCTCTGCGCTCGGACGAGCCCTGAAAGCTGAGCTGGGCTCCTGACGGCCCGTGACCGGGCCCCGTGCGGCAGCCGGAGGCTCCAGTCGATAGGGCTGCCGAGTCGGCGTTTTCCCTTTGGAGGAAGCGATGAGAGGCAAATCCGGTGCGGGGCAGAGCTGCTAACCGTGGCCGTGGGCACGTTGATAGGAGCGGAGCGGAGCAGATCGACTGCCTGTCTCTGCACCGGAGTGACTCAGTGCTGGGTTTGTCCCAGCGTAGCGTGGGGAGGTTGGAGGCATCTGCTGTATTTCCGTTCCTGATGTCGATGCAGCGCCCAGCCGCCTTGCTGTGGCCCTCCCTTAGAAGTCCTCACCTAGCTAATGCTGGCGCTGCTGTGTTGCTGCGCTGAGTTTGTGGAATTTGGCTTTTGAGGTGGGCTCTCTTGAAAGAGGGTGGCGAAGGGCCATTTACATTTCCTTTGAAGGTGGTGGGAAGTGATAGGCGCGTTAAAGGAGGACAGCAGAAGTTCAAACGGGGAAGAACTTCTACTGAGTAGTTGATGTAACATTAGGAGGAGGTTATGAACCTCCCATCGCTGGAGTGTTCTTGAAGAACTGAAGAGGTTCTAAAGTGTTGGCTAGACAAAGCTGTAGTTAAGGCTTCTGTTAGCATTGCCCAGGCAGTGTTCCTGCTAGAGTGAATGAGGCTGGTCGAGATGACCTCAGTGGTCCTTTCCAACAAGCACTTTCACGGTCGCTCTTCCAGGGAAGTCCGTATGAGGAAGAATGGCTGGCTCTTGTAAGAGGAACTTCCAAAGGTTGCTTGGGGTGCAGGTGATAAATACGAGAGCAAAGCATCCTGTAGAGCTGCCTTTGCTTGAGGTCTTTCTAGAGAGAAAACATCCCACAGAAGCAGCCAAAGCAGAAGTTCTCCCTTCCTACCTGGTACAGAAGAGGGAATGGAACCTAGATATCTTGCTTGTAATTCATAATAATCCTTTTTCTGTCGTTTATATAATACAAAGCAAACTTTCTACACTTATAATTGTAGCTAGCTGTTTGTAACTTCAGTGGCGTCTGTGAACAGCTCTTCATAAGTTGAGCATGCTAATTGTGCCAATTTTTAAATTATCTGCTAATTAATGTTTTCCTATCAGCTAGAGGAACGTGCTGTGTGAGCAAGAGAAAATAACTTAGAGGATGACCGTGTTGTGCCACTGCTATCAGTTGCAATATGTTACCTGGTTTTCTCACAAGTGTGCACCATAGTTTTTATTCTAAAATGTGTCATAATGACAACTTTAGGAATGAAGGTTACGGTAATCCTTCGTTACCAGAAAAGAAAAAATAGTTGAACCTTGTTTGAATGGGCATGGAGGATGTAGTGTGGTTTGGGGAGTGTTTATTGAGCATGTGGCAGCATTTGAATGTGTCAGTAGAGTTCCTTGTTGTTCTGTTGTACCTTTGGTCAGAGGAGGACTGATTCTGTGTTCCTGTAAGAATTTTTGTTTATGTCTTCCTTGTTAAGAAGTACAGTGCTGGTTTATTCTTTCACTGCCTCACAAAGCTGATCTGTCTGTTATCCCTGCAGCATTTCCATGGTTTGGTATGGACATTGGGGGAACCCTGGTGAAACTGGCCTATTTCGAACCTATCGATATCACTGCAGAGGAGGAGCAGGAGGAAGTTGAAAGCTTGAAGAGCATCCGCAAGTATCTGACTTCCAACGTAGCCTATGGATCCACTGGCATTCGGGACGTCCACCTGGAGCTGAAAGACTTAACGATTTTTGGTCGGAGAGGAAACTTGCACTTTATTCGATTTCCAACTCATGATCTGCCTACTTTTATCCAAATGGGAAGGGATAAAAACTTCTCAACGCTGCATACGGTGCTGTGTGCCACAGGAGGCGGCGCTTACAAGTTTGAGGAAGACTTTCGCACAGTAGGTAGCCTGCCTTTCCCTCGTGCTGCTGCGGGAGGCGCTGCTGGTGGCAGGTGGGAACAGGCAGGGTTTGGAGAGATACAGGCAGTGCTTGGAGATTCTTAACTGTTAGTTTATTTTTCTAGTCGTTAGTGTGGTCATTTAGAAATGTGCTTTCTGAAATAAAGGTACAGGTAGCTGTTTGGAGATTGGCCTTTTTCTAATCTCTGGTGTTTTGCTTGTTTTATTATTTCCGATGGGATAATGCTTAAACCATGGAGCTTTGGGTTTTCTTTCTTACGCAGTTTGTGATGATAGGAATTTGGTGTTTATGGGTGTGTTTTGGTGAATTTAGTCCAGTGTGTTTTGTTATAGATCCATGACAAAATGAGTATCTCTTAAGGCAATCTTTTTCAGCAGCAGAGGGGTTTGGGATTTTCTTGACTTGTTTTGGCTCTTCTTCCCTTGGCAATCGAAGTGGGTTATTTAGATGCAGTTTCTGTCTGAAGGCAGTTGTTCATAGCTGGGGGTCTCGTCGTGGTATCTGGTACAACGTGTCCTGATTTCAGAATGGCTGCAGATCTCTTGTGGTGGAGCAAAACTGCTTCATTATCTCAAACCCCACAAAAATATTTTGTTGGAGCACTCCCTGGTCTGCTCAAGAGTGAAGCTTCACAGGCAGCCATGCTAGGGCAAGAAAAGCTGAATTGAGCTTTGGGAAGAGAGTGGGGCTGGCAGGGTTGTCATCTGGTACTGGTATTGGTCAGTGGCATGCAGCCCAGTTGGTTGTGCAGCTCCATGATCTGCACCCAGGCTGCTGTCTGAAAGTGAACTTTTGCAGTTTAGAGATACGGCCAGATATCCTACGGAATTTCTCACCTGTTTGTTTTTTTGTTTTTTTTTCTTTTTTGTTTGTTTGTTTTTTAAGTAATCCTTGGTATGCTAATAAAGATGTGATAATGGTAGGATGCTGTTTAGGCATTCATCTTAACTTTGATCTGCTGATGTTTTAGAATAACTCTTTCCCTTCTGAGGAGAGAGTGAGCCCACAAGCACTGGGGAGGTGTGCAGATGTGTGAGTTTCACAGCGTGACACTTGGTGGGACCTGCAGGGTGTTTGCTGCCCGCGGGGGGCTGTTGTTGTTGTTGTTGTTGTTTTTAGGTAGGTGAAAAATGCTATGATTTTCTCAGTGGATGAATGTCTGAATATCTCAAAAGTCAGTAATTCAAAAGTGTGACTAAAGCAGGTGTTTATACTGCCTGTCTTTAACGTGATCCTGAGGCCTACATTTATAGACTGATTTGTTGAGCTATATGGGGCTATTCAGAGTTTACCCTTTCAGTTCTTCATTGGCATTGTAGTGGACTGGAAGTTTCTGAATTAGCCATCTGAGACAGCTTCTTGAAGCTAGGCAGTCCAAAGATATTCATGAATTGTGGCATATTTGAGTAATGTTTGAACAGATTGACGCTTTTTTTTTTTTTTTAAATACAGATTGGAAACCTCCAGCTGCACAAACTGGATGAGCTTGACTGCCTTGTCAAAGGCTTGCTGTACATAGACTCTGTCAGCTTCAATGGCCAGGCAGAGTGCTATTACTTTGAAAACGCCTCGGAACCCGAGCGATGCCAGAAGATGCCTTTTAACCTGGATGACCCGTATCCATTGCTTGTTGTTAACATTGGTTCAGGAGTCAGTATTTTATCAGTCCATTCCAAAGACAACTATAAGAGAGTAACTGGAACGAGGTAACTTAAATTCCCACGTTGGGGTGATTGCCCTATGGAACAGTGAATCTTCTGCTTTTAGAGTTTTCCTTCTCTTCCTGGCTCTGTCCTTCCTCCCTGCAGTACTGAAAATGAGTACCTTTAATTTGCAGCTGCATTCGTTGCAGCCCTTATACATATTTCTGTTACTGAGGAGATGTAGCCCATATGTTATTTATTGTTAGCTGCTAGAACTGCACCATGAGTGAGTTTTATGGTTTACGTTGTAAGTTTTGAAGCCTCTTGCTCCACAGAAGAATAAATATGTTCATGTGTGTTTTACTGGGAACAGTCAAGGATCAGTCAGTGGCCGGGTGGCTTTTCAGGATGTTTCCTTCTCTGATTGCATCTTCCAGCAGATGTTTTGATAGTTTATGCTTATTTGTTAGCTCTTCTTGTACAGTTAGCTTCTTGTAAATTTCTTAGGTAATTGCTGAGTAATAACTGTTAATGTAGTGGACCTTGAACAAAAAGGGAGGCAACTTGATGTCTTGCTTCAGTGACTTTGTTTTGTTAGTCAGACATAGTCTCTGATGATAAAATAGTATTTAAAAGCAGCTGTTCTTCTTTATTAGTCTAGGTGGAGGAACCTTTCTTGGTTTATGCAGTTTGCTGACAGGCTGTGAAAGTTTTGAAGAAGCTTTGGAAATGGCCTCCAAAGGAGACAGCACACATGCTGACAAGCTGGTTCGAGATATTTATGGGGGAGATTATGAAAGATTTGGCTTGCCAGGATGGGCTGTAGCATCCAGGTAAGGAACAGTTCCTTGATCGTTAGTTTTTGGGTTTTGATTTTTCCCTCTCTTGTAAGACTGAAGTGATACAGTTTCAAATATAGGGCTTAAACTGTTGATATAAAGAAAACTTCTTTTTGCAAAACCTGCTGTAGTCAAGTTAGATTTGTTCTAAATTGAGGCGAATCATAATAAGAACATTTCTGACTCTGATGTGTCTTAGATCTGACACAGTAATAAAACGTGTAGCTATGGAGTCATCTTTTTGTTTTTAATTCATGAGAAATTATCTACTGCAGATATTAATGAGTATGTTCTGATTTAGAACTGCATTTATACATCCTGAATATCATTCTGTCAGCTGTTTGTTTGGTTTCAGAGGTTCATAAAATGAGCTCATCTCTGCTTTCTTTCCACATTCAGAAGAGAGGATTGGATAAATGCTGTGAATGAGGAAGCAAGCGAGAGAAGTTGGAGTATTCATCAGTCAGACTTAGGCATTGACTTTATTTACAGTGCCTAGGGGTGCAGAATAGTTTTGCAGAAGGATGAGACTACTTCTTGCTGTACCTGCTTCTTTGTGAAAGTCAGCTGTATGCTAGGATTTTTCTGGGAGTTGTTACTGTAACAGCCCTGTAGTGTAAAGGAGCAAATACAGTGCTGTAGTGTCAGTTGCTGTGTTACAAATTACTGCATGTAGTAGGGACTTGAAAGACAGCTTCTTACAAACAAACATGAGGCTAAGCTCTGTTGTAGCATAAAAACTATGCTGTGTAATTGCTTCAAGTGGACATGGATCACATTGTATTTACTGGGTTTTATTCTTGTTCTAGTTTTGGGAACATGATCTACAAAGAGAAGAGAGAGACTGTTAGTAAAGAAGATCTTGCCAGAGCCATATTGGTCACCATCACCAATAACATTGGGTCCATTGCCCGGATGTGTGCAGTAAATGAGGTAAAACTTCTTCCAATGAAGATTTTTAAAATTATTATTATAGTTCTATTATTTGGTTTCAGATTAAATGACTGCCAAAGTGATGCATCTTCTCAAACCTTTACATATGTTCTCAAATGAAACAAAGAAATTTGTGTAGTAAAGAACTCAGAATTGGCTCGTAATATTTTGGCAGTCTCTGTAGAAAGCTAACATAAGTCTTCAAGCCCCAGGGCACACAATGAGGAGTCTGGAGCAAGCCTGGAAAGAGGCTGCAGTGACCCTCACTATCTAGAGGATAGAGCAGATTACAGCCAAGCACAGCAGGAGGATGGGAGGATGCGGCCACAGTTTGCAGCAAAGGGAAATCTGATTGGTATTAGCACTGAAACATGGACTTGGAGACACTACCTTGAGCAACTTGAAGTTAGACCTGCTTTAAGTGGTGGGTAGTAGCTGGTGACTTCCAGCAGTTCCTTCAAGCTGAAGTTATTCTCTGATAAAAGCTCACGGAACACCTTACTTTTTGTTAAACATTGTTTTTAATTTTTACAAACGCGAGACTTGGAATTGTTTTGACACCTGTCTTCTTAGTGCTTGTTAGGGAGATGGTTTCTTGCCATCTTCAATTTCTCAAAGCTCAATTTAATACAGCTAGCACAGACTCTGAAAGAATACTGGATTTAAACATAGAATATATGTAGTGTGTCTAAACACCAGAGATTTCCTCTCTGATTATCAACAAACTTTAAGTGAGGCAAGGTTTAGTAACAGCTTTCTCACGTAAGTCTGAGAGCAACTGTATTATGAGCTCTGCTTAAAATCTGTGGGGAGATAGTCTTAGAAATCTCAACAGCCTTCCTAGCTGCCCTTATCATTTTGTGTAGGCGATTTGGTTGATGTAGATCAACAAACTAGTATCATGAGCTGATTATATGAAAAGATGAATGTTTGATTTAATTCATATTTCAGCTATAAGTGGAATTATGCTTGATTAGTTTACCTTAACAGAATGTTTTTGTCTTCACTGTGAACTAATCAGGATAGCAAAAATATGGTAGCATCTTAGTCTTCTGGCTGTATGTGGAGTTGCCATACTGGTTTTTGTTACAGCCTGGATACAAGTGTTCATCTAACACCCTTAATGCAATTAAGTTTTCCTTTGTTCTCTTTCTCGTATCATTAAATCAGTGCTTAATGTTGCTGCCCCTTAATGTCAGATGTATTTCAGTGAATGGGGAAAAGCACGTGTTTTTTACATCCTTACATTTAATTTGATTAAAATTCACAGCTCATTTGCAGTACGTGTGTAAGTTTTAGCCTCATCTTACACTGACGTATATTGTGGTCGGAAGATGAAAAGAACATCTGTCTTGCTGCCTTCGGCTTCTTTACAGTGCTGCCTTGTTGCATATGGATCAAGCAGCATTGTACAGGGCTATGAAGGCACTGAGTCTTCTCTTCCAAGTCCAAGTAGTTTTGTCATTTAATTTCACTTCTGGTCTGGCTTAGTTATAGAGAATGCTTGCATAATTTGAAACACGGGTGCTATTCTGTAAGTTTAAGAGCTTTAATTCTTTAATGTTGGACTGTTCTTTCTCCACAGGTGTTTTAATTGTGGAACAGACTTCTTGCTTGAGATAGTGTGGTTTCATAGCCGCTGTGTTGAGCAGACTTAATCTTTTGCTGTTTTTCTGTTCTTTTTAGAAAATAAATAGAGTTGTGTTTGTTGGCAATTTTTTACGTGTGAATACTTTGTCAATGAAGCTTCTTGCGTATGCACTGGATTACTGGTCGAAAGGCCAGCTGAAGGCCTTGTTCCTAGAACACGAGGTATGCTGTAGTACACTGATGTGATGTTTTTCCACTAATTGTTGATGTGATGTTGTTCCACTAATTAAAAGTGCGCGTATTAAGCAGCTGCACGCTTATGTGTGATATCCTGAGACACTTGAGTAAATGTTGAAAATCAGACAGGATTTCTCAGACTGCACTGGTTCTATGGGAACAGCTCTTTCAGCTAGGGAAGGAAGTGCTTCAGTCTGTGTGGGCCATTTTTGTTCATGCTACAGATTTCTTTGGGGAGGTACAAGAAATGTAAAGATTTGCACTAGGGTTCAACAGCCTTTAATTGTTTGTTTGGGTTTTTAGCAGTTTGTTCTCAATTAAACTTGAGCAGTCCTGAAAATCCTGATTGTTTTCTATCAAGGCTGCTTTCATACTACCACAGATACTTGTTTGTACAGATGCTTTTCTTCTAGTCATTCTGCTCTCTATGACTCATCTGCTTTGCAGCACCTTCTGCAGTTAGATCAGTATGTGATGCTGAAAAATCTGAACCGACAGACAGTTGGTGTTAGTCTGACAGCTGGGACATACAGCTTCTTGACAAGGGGTGGCAATCTTTGTCCTCAGTTTGCTGATCTGCCACAATTGGATTTCTACCTCTTGGGTCAGTTCTCACAGCACTTTCATTTGTAGCTTATTGTGAGACTGACAGTGGTTGGACTTGCTGCCAGTATCTGCAGTAATAGCTCAATAATAAAGGTAAAATATTTGTTTCGTAAAGCTCTAATGAGAAATGTGACAGATAATATACTAAGTGGATGTTGTTCTTTCTGTAGCATTGGCCCACCAGATGCTTTGTTGTTATTGAAATATGTGAATGAAAGAGGATAATCTCATGACTGACCCTGAAATTTGTGTTTGTTTTGAACAGGGCTACTTTGGAGCTGTTGGTGCTCTTCTTGGGCTGCCTAATTTCAGCTGAGATACAAGAGGTCACTACACTGAACTATTTTCCACCTGAATGACACTTATTTTTGGCAATGGGAACTAAATCTGGGGAGGGGAAAAGGAAATAACAGATTTTCTGTAACTTTTTAAATTGAAAAAGTGATGAGCTACTGAATATTGCCATTGTAAGGAAGCAGTTTTTTACTCCGTTGGGCATTCAAAAGTGAAAAATTTGGGGATATCATTTGTGTTCATTAATTCATGTAGCCAATATTGAACTTTCAGTATGCAATACATCCTTGGAAAACAAGCTTCTGGAAGAAGGAATGCCAAGCCTCCAAGTGCTCTGTACTAAAATATTGCCAGTTTCCTCCTGAGGCTTTAAGCCTATTTATTTTGTATATCGTTGAACAAAAAAATGATTTTTATTGCTTATACTTCAGCATGAGCACAATTTCCCTTGAGTACACAACCTGAAAAACTGTATGGTGGTACCAGCAAAGTGAGGAGACCATAGGCAATTGTTTCCCACAGTGACAGTAATAATTGTGCTGTTTTTATGTGCGATGGAAGTAGTATTAATGCTCTGATTTTCAGTGGGAAGAGTAAAAACAGAAAATCAGCCAAAGCAGCAGAATAAGCAGTTGATATTTGAAAGGTTTTGTGAATATACATACCTGCCCTCTTCGCTTACTTGTAGGTTTGCCTGATTTATTTTATTTTCCCTTTGGGACCTGACTTCCAAAAATAATGCTATCTGTTCTGAGGGGTTTTCTTGGTGCCTCATACAGTCTGACATTGTACATCATAACCTGTATAGGCACCACAAAGCCTGTGAGAGTTAAGTCCTCATAAAAGTAAACTGAAAATGGAGCATTACAGTTCTGATGCCTTGGCTCATCTATGGCGATTGGGAAATTTTCTCTGCCATCCTACGTACTGTACTGAAAATCTGATTCCTCTGTAATTTTGTGAGTTAATCAGCCCCTAATTAGACATTCAACGTGGAGGATTCCTTGGTTGCTTTCGGATTTGAGAGTCTGTGCTCTGAAAGTTGAGGACAGCATCAGAGGTTGTATTGCAGTACTAGAAGTGCAATATGTGGTGCACTCACAGTATGGAACCGTTCATCAAACTGTGGCCTTGGGATAAACTCCATACTCTGGAACTGATCTGTCAATATTTTCCTGTGTGCTTTTCAAATTTACAGTTGTTATTATTGCAATAAGCATAGTCCTGAAGCAGGGCATGAGATCTTAGACTTGAAAGGAGATTATTGTGGACTAAAAAAATACTCAAATTTATGATATGATTTTATAAGTGCATGAGGAGCAACCGGAGTAGAAGACATTTGTGTTGGGTTTCAGTGTGCTTTTAAAACTGATGATTGCTCAAGTATTCCACAGCATGGCTGCATTGTAGTCAAAGGCACACCCACCCAGTATGTTTGACAGCTCAGCGTGCAGTCTTCAGTTGTCCTTCATTTAATTTCAGAGCCCCGTCATAACACTGCGAGGGTTTTGTTGTTGTTCTTGTCGTGGTTGCTTTTAAAAAGGAAACAAACTGTCTTCCTTTAAGAGTGCAGTAACTTAGAGTGGCTGCTTTGTTAAGCCCAATGTCAATCTCAGATACAGCTCATCTGCTCTTGCTTTTCCTACTGCTCATCTCACGTTTCCATTGTGCTTGTTGTGATATTTCAAGCTAGATGTTAAAAAATGTATATACTCACAGTTCAATGAACCTAATGCTCTCCAGAGCACTTCAGCAAATGGGTAAATATGGCTTTTGTAGTGTCTTATAAATACTATGCACCATTACTTTTAAGTACTGATTGACTATAGAAAGCGACCTCAATTTGGCTGCAAAACTATATAAAAAAAAAGAAAAAGAAAAAAAAAAATGAGTTTTGTGAATGTTTTGACAGCCTCCTGAAAATTTATTTTCCTTGCAAAGCAAAGTATTTTAAGGCACACTGCAACTTGATTAAAAACAGTTCCTTTAAACCATTTGTTGCTGCTTCACTTCTCATGCTGTTACTGAAGCAGTAATCGGAAGTGTCTATTATGTTTAACAAGAAGCATGTGTAGGAAGGAGATGGTTACTTAATGACCATGACCATGGTTAATTTAAACCATTTGAAACTGGTATGACCTAAAATACATTTTTAAGGTTAATTGGGCAATTACAGAATAAATTAATGGAGTAATTATTGAAGAGCAGTACTCTATAGAAACCACTGTGAGAATGAAAAGGCATGCTCTGCCTCTGTTTTCCTTTCCTTGAGTTTGCAAAAAACCAATTGCTTCCTTTTGCTTGTTTTATCAGCACAACTGTTACTTCATTCCTTCAGATTTTCAAGCCTTGCTGTGAAGCCCTGGGATGCAGTATTTAAGCCACATCTTTTGATTTGTCTCATTTTCTCTCAACTTAGAACTTGTTACTGGAGTCTCCAAAGGTTGACTCTACCACCGCCAGTAATGCTGGGCTTCATAAGTAGTTGCAAGATAAGCCTTAAAGTGGTCTTACCTAAATTCTCTTCTAAATTAGCTGAAAAGGCTTGTATCTTTCTTACAGATAACTCAAGTAACTTGCTTTTCACCAGTCTTTGCTGTTTACTTTCATGCTTGCTATTTCTCTTCCACAAAGCTAACGGGTTCAAGCTGCTTTAGAGCGAATTGATTGAATGTACAGCAGTAGAGGATGTCTGGGGTTTTCTCAGGGCTACTTTTCTCAAGTAGAACTGCTTTAAAGGAAGGCTGTCTGATATTTCTAAAGCAAAACATACAACTCGTTTTGAATGTGTAATTGCTTTCAACTCAATCAGCCATGCAAGTGCCTTTTAAGTTGTTCGTATAATGCCAATTCTGATGGTACTACTTAATCCATGTGATTTCTTGACCAGTGTTGCTTATCAGATAATTTTATCAGCCATGGAGATGATCCCTTCAATCCAGTGTAGCTAGAGATGCCAGGAAAACTGTCAGCTTTTGGGCTGCCCATCTCCATAGCCCTTACCTTGGGGTAGTGCCTTTGCACTTCTGTCTTTCTCTAGCTTGACCTTTTTAACCATTCAACGCACAGTTTTATTCTATCTGTACCTCCCAAACAGTTGTACTGGTTTTTATCCAGATGAGAAAATATATTAGAGTTTTTTTTTCTGGCCAAAGAAGTTTTTGATATGAGACTATCCCAAGTTGGTATGGCTGTTAATCTTAACCTTCTTCACCATTCCAGTTCTACAAAGGGTAACAGCAGTTTGAACAAAAAGAGAACTTTTTCTACAATCTACTTTGAATATTTAGTAAATGTGAGTGAACATATCTTAGCAGAGGTTTAAGTGTAAGTACTATTTCAATTTAGTTCTTTAGTACTCAAAGTTAACAGTTCAGAGAGAAGCAACATTGGTGTAGTCTGGTTTGGTCCAGATTTTAAACGGTATTTGAGTATCTGCTGTATTTTCTGAAGATCGTTGCCTGTCTTTCCCTAGAGGTGAGCAAGAACCTGTGTGACTATACTGACAGACACATCACTACATACTTTCTTTTGTATTTCAGAGTTGAGACAGCAGGGTCTCATTCCTTCAAAGCCACACTTGTTCCTAGCCCGCACATTAAGAACAAAAGTTCAGTTCTGGCTTCTCATAGTGGAATAAATGTTCCTTCAGTAGTACTGTGAGATGTCTGCTTGCAGTTGAGTGTATTTGCAAGGTGATTATATTGCCTTTAAGGATTAATTACTAACGCTTTGTCTCTATTCAGTATAGGTCTTCAGGAAATTTATACTTTCAAGTAAGTTGCAGTAGCTTCTCATTCTTAAATGTTTTAGAATAACAGTGAGGTTCTAACATCTGAAACTAACCAGTATCTTTTTTTTCTGGACTAAATCTCTTCTTATTAAAGGCTAGATGGTATCTTATGCATTCGCCTACATTCATTCAAACCACATTTTAAACATCATTTTCACTATTCACAATCTGGAAACAGGTTGGCTGTAATTCTGAGGCAGTTTGCTTGAGTTCAGAACAGAGCTCAGGATCAGTGTAGTTCTGTTTATCCGGTCAGCTTTTTATCCCAAGTCCATTTGCACATATCCCGAGGTTAGTTCTTTCCCTTGTCAGTGTTTTCCTAGTGCCAGGGATTTCTATATCCTTTTTCTAATTATTATTATATAGGCTTAAAAGACACTGAGTGTGTAATAGAGCTGTTTTTAGGTTAAAAACTACCCAGAAATACTGTGGGTCAGACTGGAAGTGTTTGACCAAAACCTGTTGATTACAGTGCGGAGCTAGGAAGACACTTGACACATCTAGTTATTGTTTGATTTTAGTATTTAACACTTAACACAGTGAGAGGGAGAATAGTTCAGATCATTGTAAATAGAATGGACAAATTATTTTAAGTCCTCAGATGTGACTGCAGGAGACAAAAAAAAAAACAAAAACACCCCACCTTGTTGCACAGCATGGAGGGATAATTGTCCACTTGCATTCTTTGAGTTCTATTAATATATTCCAAAGTACATTGCCAGTATTCTGCCATTTAAGATGGAATATTATTAATTCCTTGTATTAAAGTCTGCAAAAAAAAAGCCTGTTTAGTTACTTCTGCTTACTTCATGCATACAAAATATATTAAACATTTGTAAAAACGTATTTCACAGTTTGTGAAAACATCTCAAAGATGCTGTAATATAATTGTAATTATTTGTGTGCCAATGGAATATGTTGGAGCAGTCTAAGTCAGCATAAGTGAGTGCCAAGTCCTGCTCTCTTCAGTTACTGAAGTAGATAATTCTCTTAAGTTGGGGCTGTTTGAAACAAGTGAGCAGGACTCAACCTCAGGGCCTCCTGCCTGGGGAACACAGTCATGCTGCCAGCATGTTCCTGCTGGTGCTACATCGTTTGTTGAAAGAGAAAGATTGTAACTAGAAATTACCAGTAAAGTATGTATGGCCTGGTCCTTCTGAGGGGCTTGAGGCAGACAGGGTTTAGCTTCCCGTGCTGCTTTCTGCAAGGCTCCTGACATTCCGGTTGTGCGTTACGGTACGGATCGTTTTCATTGCAGGATTTCAGCGTTACCTTCAGGCTTCTGTCACTGCACCTGTTAGAAGCAGATAGCACCAACTAGAACAGGATCAGTGTTTGTTTTCTGCTAAAACATCAAGAAAATCAGACATTCCTTTTAGCATTTGGGAAAGTTTTTGAAGAAATGCAGAAATAGCATTTAAAACGAAATGCATTCATTAGTCTCGTCTGTAGAATGAACTGGAATCTGATGTATCAGTTGCTAATCCATGCTATAAATTACTAGCGTTTCACAATTCCTCTAGCATCAGTTTGAGAGCATTGTAAATACAGACTTTGGAGGTGTGTTAGTTCCAGGCTGTGCAGTACAAACAATAATTATAAGACTAGGGAACTAGTGTTTTGAGAAATAATAAATTAACAGCATCTAGAACATGGAAATTAGTATTTTGATGTTATAGGATATAGAGGGCTTTTGATAACCTGCGCTTCTTTACATTTCTGATGAGTTTTGGCATTTTAGCACTTGAGTATTTGATTTTTCCATTGACTTTCCTGTCATACACAGGCCTGCTAATGACCAATTGCTGTCTCCAGCTGTTTGTTTTAGATGCTTAGCAAAATGAGCAGGCAGATTTGTAACACGCAAACCCCTTGTAGGATGGAAGTTCTCTCAAGAGCCATTCGGTTAAGTTGCCTTATTCTATGACATTGCACTCATGTTACGTCTCCACTTTCTTTCTTGTTTACTGTTCTGACACTGAAGATGTGATAGAAAAATGTGCTACAAATTTTTATTCATAAATTACTGATTAATACCTTTGTGTCACCTGTTAATATAGCTCTTGTAAATGATACCTTTATGCCATCTGTAATGCAGCTCTTGTAAATTGTTTAAATTATTTCTTTTTATAGATTCTCATTATTGAATGTACAGATTAGACCCTTTATTATGTCACTGAATAATTTCATTGGGCCCTAAATGTGGCCAAGGCTGTAAACCATCCCATCAAAACTGTAAATAACTCCTTACTGCTTGTTTGCATGAATGAAATTTGCATTTCATTTACTTTGCCATCAGCCAACTCCTCTGTGATGGGCCTACTTTTTACAGTTCATTTTCCTGGTTTTATTAGCAGTCATTCTGTATGAATGTTGAAACAGTACTTTGTCTTTTCCTAATAAATAACTTGAAATTGTTTGTTGTTTGTTGGTCTTTGGGGGAATTCTGGGTGTTTTTTTCCATCCTTTAGCACCTGAAGTTGCTAAGATGGTGGTTTTCGTTGCTTCCTCTCCTTTAATAAAAGCATTCACTTTATGTTTCTTAATTCAGTTTGTTTTTAAAAACATTCCATGCCCTAAATAATTTTAGGCTTGCCTTCCAAATGAACTTGGGAGCACGTCCTGTTACGTGTACTCAGATCACTCTGAATTTTATTTTCCTGTTGAATAAAATACACTGCATCTTTATAAACTGTCATATAGCCTCTCTTGGAGTCTTCCTTTGTTTCTGTTTTAATAAAGCCGAATTACATCGTCTTGAGCAGGCAAGAAGTTTTCAGGACTGGCGTTTGTGCCACAAAGCACTTGGTAATTCACGTTGTGATGTCTTGGTGGGTCAGGGATTGCGCTCCAGGGTTCATTTTACAAAGCTTTGAGCTCTCCAAACTACAAGTCTTAGTTTTAAATCACCGAAGATGAAAGACTGAGAATGCCACTTGTATTGTATCTCCACGGAGTCTGCCCTGAAGAACTCGGCACCAAAGCCATGCAGAGAGAAGCTTATAAGAAATACAGATTCTTCTGCAAATCTGTGGTGTGTTGATTAGCCTGGGGTGCATTGTTTTGATGCAGAAACGTGATGTGCTTTGAGCGTAGTACCCTAGGATTTTGTAGAAGCCAGTTGCATTTAGCTGGGGTCCTGAACTGCATCCTGGTGCAGCCTGTTGTGAGCTCAGGTCAGCTCTGTCAGCTGCATTATTTCCATCTTATCTACTGCTGAGATAAATAATCTGTTTCTATGGAAAAAGTGACTTCCTCTTATTCAGCCAGCTTTATGGGATTTTCTCTTGCACACAGAAACATCAACCTCTTATTTAAGAATCCTTTCAGTGTTTGTCTTTTTAGAAGCATCGATTAAAAATGACCTAAAAAGTCCATCTTGGTCTTGGAGTGAAAGTCCTTTGCTCTAAAGGTGATTCTATCTGTCAACAGGTCTTTGTCAAGTATTCCACGCTACAGGAAGAATCATCTGGTAGCAGTTGCCTGGTGCACAGCGGTGGGGGGCGTCCCCAGCTAGCAGCCGGGATCCAGCAGAGGGAGCAGGGAGCTGCAGGCAGCAGGGCTGCTCAGGCAGGTACGGCTGCAAGGCTGCTGCACCACCACCGCTGCGCTGTGCCTGCAGGCACGGCTGGGGGACAGCATTTATGCAGCTTTGGAGTGTGTGACTGAGAGAGTTCCTGTAGCAGCGATGGCTCTGTTTGAGCCTTACAGAGTCTTGAGAGCGATTGCTTTCTGGAAGCTGCAGTGACTGGCTGGTGGGCCCCAGAAGCTGGCCAGCAAGTGACTGTTGAGAGTGTCTGTTACAGTGAAATCATGAGCTGTTGCAGAAGAAATAGCATGAAGAGGTAAAAATCCCTCTTTCAACCGGTAAAACTGCAGTTCCTGAAGGTGCCTTTCCTGCTAAAGAGGTAAAACCGCCATGCAGAAAGGAATCGGTGTGCTGAGCGTCGCAGTTCTCATTAACGTGTTTGAGTTGGTGAGCAGCTCAGCAAAGTGTGTGGCAGATGCCTTTGTGTGCCATGTGCACCTCTTCACATTCTCTACCCTTTAGATTCTGGCTTGAGCAGTGGTGACTGAGAGAAACTTTTATCCGAGGTTTACTGCAGCATTCTTGGTTGTTTTTCTTTATATCATTCTTAAGGACACATAATTTCTCTGCCCTAATACAGCTTGTGCAATGAGCACTGCCTAGAGGAAGGGTTGCAGCCAATTTTTGCATGAATGGACTCAAATGAAAGAGGATCAAAATGACAAACTGCGTATTTCAAGCAGATGATGAAATAAGTTCAATCAACTGTCAGGGAAGCAACACCAAGTCAGAGCAAATATTGGTCAGCAGCCTTGAGACTCTGCAAGACCGTATGTGATCAATGTGACATTAAGGCAGAGAAAACACTTAAGGTCACATTTGCAAATTAAATGTTGAGCGTTTTCTATACTGCTAATCATGTCTGTTAGTCTGGTCAGTCTGTAAATTTTCTGCCTTCCACGTTTTGCCAGTTTACCTATAAGTAGATTGTGAGAGATGATGTCACAGGCCTTTCTAAAGTCAAGTGAGAACCTAAGGCAGAGAAGTACTGAGCACTTTGTCTTCCCTGTGATTTTTGTTACTAGGGATTGCAGTTCAACAGAACCCGCCCTATTTTGTTTATGAAAGCAGTATATTGAGGTGGGTGTTGTCAGGGTGAATGGGTGGCCCTGAGCTTTGGCCAGAGAGCAGTTATCAGAAACCGGCAGCAGTGGAGGAATACAAGACTGGAGGCAGCAGGGGAACAGGCATTGCTGGCAAGGGAATGGGAGGAGAGGAGCTGTGCAGCATGAACACCTCATGCTAAACTCGGTGGCATTAAGCATATGAGAGAGAGGAGTTATCTGGGAATCTGGTTGTAACAAACTTAGTTGCTGTTTGACAAAAAAATGTTTGTGTTACCGACCTGGAACCAATGTTGGCTGTTAACAGTAGAACTGATGTTACGTGTAGTATTTGGCTTTGTTTTGATTTTTATGGCCTGTTATCAGCGTTCCATTACAATTATTTATAATATAAATATAAATAAGAAAAAAAATATATATAAAATTATATTAATTACAGCCTATCAATTCACATGGATTTCCCAGCAAGGCCCTGCCTGAGGACATGCTTCCCTTCCAGTCACCTGGCTGTGAGAGCAGGAAATGTGATGCCCGGCAGTTTCCCATTCGGGTAAACGGATCCTTCTGGGACAACCAATAAGAGTGCACTCACGTCTGCCTGTAGCTCTGCAGGCCTTGCAGGTGTAGCCTGTCATTTCGGGGTGAGCAGCCCGGTGTCGAAGCAGCCAAAGAGTGACAGTACAGTATTGCCTCTCACTCCTCGTTAGTATAGTGGTGAGTATCCCCGCCTGTCACGCGGGAGACCGGGGTTCGATTCCCCGACGGGGAGAGAGCACCGTTTTGCTACAAGCAGTGTTGCTGTCGTCCAGTATCTTGAGTTACGGACTGGGTTGGAGCACATTTTTCTGGGTCAGAGGATAAAGCAATTCACCAAAATAAAACTTGTATGTAGAAAGCCTCCTGCCCCGTCATTGCTGCTGCTCTGAGGGGAAGTGCTGGAAAAAAAAAACAGGGAGCACTTCTAAAGAGGGTTCTTAACAGATCTGAAACTAGGCTTGTTGAAATAATACTTGCTTCTTAAACTGGAATTGTGTTTTGAGTCTATTTTTATAGTATTACTCATGATTTCTTTCAAATATCTCTCTTGGCTGAAGGAACCCCAGACTGCAGCCCTGCCTGCCCCGTGTGTGTGTGCCCCGCGGGCACAGCAAGGCTCAGCCGAACCGTGTGTGTGCTGGGTGCTTGTGGCAGCATGGAGCTTCCAGCCCTGCTGCAGTGCTCTGGTACAGCTGCAGCCCTGCTTCAGGTGACACTGGAAATCCCCCCCCTCCACCTGCAGGCCCCTGCAGCAGAGCAGTGCCAGGCACAGTGCTGCCTTTATCCGTTCAGCTCTGGTGCAGCAGGTCCCGTGGTGCAGTGCTGTAGTTCCGGGCACTGGGAATGCTGCCAGCTGGTGCTTGAAGGTAAATATTTGCCCCGTCACGTTTCCACCAGGCTGACTGCCCAGCCAAATACTGAGTTCAGTGCACTCTCACTACTCCATGTTTATTATCATCTAAAGCACAAGGCAACTTGTAAATGCTTAAAATAGTGTGAAGATCCCTGTGCTGGCACAGGTCCCACCTTGCTGGGTGCCTCTCCTTATGTGAGGGTTTAATATGTTCCACAGAGCAAGTATGGCAAAGTAAAATTTCAGATAACCACCCAATATGTCAGTTATCATGTAAAAAGAAATCCTTATCAAAATCACAAGTCGATAAAAAATTGGTTGCTGAGTAATCTGCTGTCCAGCAGGTGAGGCTTCACCAAACTATTCTAATTCCACTGATAACAACAATTTTTCACAAACGTCGTCCAACGAAGCTTTGTGTGCATAACCAACAAACAGCTGAGCTACTGCTTGGGTCTGTGACTTTGGCTGATGCTGGTCAGTCCTTTTTCAGCTGTGCAGCATCCACACCAGATGGGTTTGTCTGCTTTGTCAGTGGCTTGGTCCTCATGTGTTGTTCCTGAAGCTCTCAGCCTACATGTAGCACTTTGCCTGTTCCTGCCCTTTTTGTGACTGCAACACGGGTGCTTGCAGCTCTCCTCAGCCTTTTGCTGCTGTCTGCTGTTCTCCGGGTCTGGTGGCAGCAGGCGGCGTGCGTTCTCCTGATGGTTTTGGGAATGAGGGATCTGAAACAGGAGATGCAGCACAGCCAGCAGCACGGGGACCTGCATGGGTGCGCATTCCTCAGTGCTGTGCATACAGCCACTGCTGAGACTTCTACCTCATACTAATCCCATGATCTGTTAATTAATAAACATTCCTTTAAATGTGCCAGATGCTTGTTTCCTCGCTCTCCTGCTCCAGCTGCCAGAGAGGGAGAAACACATCTTGTTCGGATGTGATATCTGGGTTAGTGTTTCCCGCAGGAGCCGGATTCCGTTTGTCTCTTAGTGAGAGCTGCAAAACGTGGTTGTCACCACTCTCACATACTCTGGTAACATCTTATCTGTCTGTCCATCCCTACCAGCAGACACCCCGACACCGCATCCTCTGCAGTTCGTGCATGGCAGAGACTTCAGCAGGCCCATATCTGGGTGGGAGACATGCTCCAGGTCCAGCAGCATTTGGAAACCCCTGTGATTTTGCTTGAGCTCTTTTTGCTTCCAGTCTGGCTGCCTGGAGACTTTCATCCCTGACAGGACTGTGTTTTTTTCTCTCATGCTGATAAATAATGTAATGTTAGAAACTCTTTAAGTTACAAGATCAGCAACACCACATGAATCCTAATTTCTCACTGTGCCATGCTGTGGGCGTATCTCTGTACAGTTCTAAATACTGGTGTGGTATGGAAGCACTTGTAGCTTCATGGTTGAAAGAGCAGCCTGAAAATGTGGAGTGTGTTTCTAAAGGATGTCCAGGTGCGTGAAAGTACCCTGCAAATACCTCAGCCTTGCTTTGAAGTGAATATCTGAAGCCCCTCTGTAACCCATAAAGCCCTGGAGGTGTCGGGGTGGGTGCTGCAAGGTATCCAACAGCCCTGCTTCAGCCACAAGAGCTGAAGGATCCCAGCCCCTTTGCTGCCTTTGGCTTTCTGTCTTTCAGCACTCTGAGCACAAACAGACAGGTGCTTAACTAAAGCTAAATTGGGAGTAACATGGATGTGGAGACAAATCAGTGACTGCTAATTAGAAAGCACTACTCTGATATCTTTTTTATTTTTAATCTGCAATTACAAATGCAGCAAAACTCCCAAGACTTTGTCTCAATGCATATGTCCCAGTAGAGGGATGGCCACTTCTGCTGTGCCATATGGCATATACTGACAGACACGCTGCTGCCTTTCACAGTGCGCTGTTTGCTGAAGATAATTTATAGCGTGCTTCAGTTAAAACTGACAGCCTGTTTCCAGTGAGCATAGAGAACAATCAGATGTTGTAAAAGTCTGTGACTCTTTCTCTCAAGTAAAGTATTCAATCTTCAGTTATTCATGGCTGAAAGCAGTGAAACCTCCTCTCCTCTCCTCTCCTCTCCTCTCCTCTCCTCTCCTTCCTTTTTTTTCTTTTTCTAATAGAACACATATGCTCACACACCCTTAAAATATTTCTGGGAGATAATGCAGAGCAGCAGTATCAAAGTACATTGTAACTGAAGTACAGACTCACCCACCCACAGCTTGCTTGGATGCAGATGAAATCCAGATGCTCAAACTCTCAAGTTCTCTGCAAGGGAAATGCTAAATGCTATGTGAGAATAGTTGTATCTTGACCTTTAATTCCATGGACACTGTCAGATTGCTTTTGCAGGGACTGCAGTAAGTAGTCGTTGGCTTTTGTTGTTCAGATCTGATTCTTTCACATTCTGGAAAATTTAAGCAGGCCAAAGTTTCCTAAATGCATCTGCTGACAAAGGATGTTTGCTCCATCCCAGAATGGCCTTCTGCTGCTGGAAGCATTTCAGCCCTTGCAGCAGCCCCAAGACAGAGATGTGAATGTGACAAGCTCCTAAGAAAGTGGAGCAGCCCTGCTGCTTTTCCCTAGCTGTAGCTTTATTTTTAGCTTGTATCCTGTTTTAGCTTAGGTCATGCCAGAGAGATAGCAGGAAGAACTTCAGTTCCCTTTCGTGCACAGTCTCACTTTTCGTTCTTCCTTTTGTTGTTGTACTTGTTGTTGTAGTTATTGTTGCTGTGGCCTTTTTACACAGATTTTCATTTTTGCAGCTGTGATAACTTCATGAAATTGCAGGTGAATGCTCCAGACTCCCACCCACAGCAACCATGATTTTTGTGGAGCTGCTTTCTGCAGGTGACCTCCATCTGTGTTTTCTCTTCCATTTTTCTCTGTCCATCCCCAGACTTGGTCTCCCTCAGTCTTTGTGACTCCCCATTCTCTGAATCACATCCTAATTTTCATTAGAGAAAGGAATGTACAGCATCATCTTCAACGGGCCCAATGTAATTCCTGATGGGATACAGAACTGCTGGATCAGCAGTCCCTAATGCTGTACCTGGGACATGCTGGCGAGGAACGCTTGGTTCTCATCACGTCTTTGAAATGAAGCATATGCTTCATGCTTTCTGTTGATCGTGATGCTGGCTTCGAATATCTAATATTCTGAAAAACCATTGGTGTGTGCAGCTTTGTAATAGGCACATTGCTACACCTGGCTGAGAACTACTATTCTCTGCAGGTCTGCGGCATGCGGCAGCCCTGAGGACAGGATACGAAATGCTCCAGCTCACAGCTTCTGCACAACTGCCATCCCTGCCAGCCGCCATGCTGCACAGCCCTCAGGTTCCCATCTGCTGAGAGACACTAATGAAGTCATCTTAATCAGGATGCAGGTTTGCAGCACCCGGCTGCAGCATTGGAAACAGGTTTGGAGATCTCTGTACTGCTCCCAGGCAGGCTCAGTGCTTTGTGCTGGAGGAACACGGAGTGTTGCTGTGCTGAGCACTCTCCAGCAAATACCACAACTTATTCTGTGAGGTACCAGAGATGATAGAGGCTTCCCAGCCCTGTGCCGGTGCCCCGCAGTGCCAGCCGTGGTTCTGGAGTTTGTCCACAAGGAGCAATTAGCAGGGAGCTGCACCTTCTAGAAGACTTTTTTCCTGTGTTCTCCTGCTTCAGATCCAGCCTGCACTTCTGTACATAAATTGGGTCTGCAAGGCCCCAGAATTATTTACTCCCCCTTAATAGAGGCAGCAAGTACAGCATTGAGGTCGGTGAGCCCTCAGCAATCATGCCAAACCCCCAAGCAGCAATGAATGCATGGGATGGGATGTCTGCTGGAGGGGTGTGAGGGAAAGGTACCTTCAAGTTGGTCTGAGGAGCTGCAGCCCTGTGCTGATGGGAATGAGGCACCTGGACTGTGGTTTCAACTAAGGAATTAACATAGGCCTGCTTATGGGAAACACGCTGCTCGTGAATGCTGCTGCTTCGTGAGTTGTGCTGGCGTGGTGCATAGGGCATTTGCCTGTAGAATATTTGGGGAAGGGAATATACAGCATTGTCCACACCAGAACGTCCTGGCTGGAACAGAAAATCCCAGAGTTGAGGGAACAGTAAATGGCATTCACTGGCATTCCAGCATCAGCTGTGGTGTGTTCACAGTAATCCAGCACCCACCTGGTGGCCTCTCCCAGCTCCGGTGCTCTTTCTGACTCTCTCTCCTTTCCCAGCACCCAGGCACACAGCTGCCATGTCACTGCCCGGATGGCTGGACCCAAATGTGCTGCTCTCTGTAAACAGGCTAAAAATATCTGCTAAAAATATTCCTGCGAGGGCCCTCGGGCTGGGAAGGAGGCCGGGATCAGGCGGCCTCTGGGGACGGCTCTGAGGGATGGGGGGTGGGAAGCATCCAGGCACAGTGCTGTGTGAGGAACCCGGGGTTTGTCACAGGAGGGCTGTAGCAGCTGGCGGGAAGGAATTGTTCCTCCTGAGGATCGGGAGGTGATGTGTGGAGGACAGTCTGGTGTCCCTCAAAGCCCAGGGCAGTGCTCTGCTCAGGCCAAGCAGAACAGGAGAGAGATTTCTCCAGCTGCATTTCTCATCTGAAAGCAATAATTTGGTCCTCCTGCTCTTCTGTTTGCACTGCTGGACAGACTAGTGGAAGACAATTATGAAGATAAATGTTTTTCCACCTCCCTGCAGTGCATTTGTGATTTAAAGAAAGGCTCAGCAGAGGTTACCACAGGCGGTTACAACAGTTTCTGATTGCTGGGCTGATTTCTGGACTGCACCGTTGCTCTGCTCAGACACTGCTGAAGTTACTCAGCCCTACAAGATGACAGGAAAAAAAGGGTCATTTTATAACAATGTAGAAAACTACCAGCAAAGCTCCATTCTGGGGACCATTTTGTGAGTCCTACATTTACTTCCTTTGAAGCACCTTAACCAGCTGTGCTCAAGTCGGCATGGCTGGGAAGGACCAAGGACCACATCTGTGTTACAGGGCTGTGGGCCAGCATCCTGCAATGCTGCCTGCTCTGGGACATGCCAGTGCCTCATCAGATGGGGCCCTCTGAAGTTTTGTGTTCCCCTGATTTCTTCCTTCAGGAAGCCTGTGTCAGAAGGAATTAAAAGCTTGTGTTTAAGCAAGAAGAAGGGGAGAATAGCTCTGGAAAATATTTTTCCAGCTCTCTGCAAGGTGTGAGGCAGAGGCTCAGTAGTTGCTCCAACCAGCCCCCAGCATGGCCCCAGCAGCACCCCACATCAAATGCATCAGTAGGGCTGTTGGAGGACAGCTAGCAGGAATCCTCAGTGGGAGGAAAGCCAGAGTAAAAGCACGGCATGTGAACAACACAACAATTCTGGACCTGGAGAATGGCCCAGGGTCTCTACTTCTTGCAGGCTGCCAATCAGCTGCCTGTCCTGGAGCAGTGGTTTGGCTGGGGGAAGAAAGAGATGGGAGGGGGCTTGCTGGTGAGAAAGGGATGCAGGCATCTAATCCCCCAAGTATCGGTTGATGGAAGCTTGATTTTACTTCTTTTAAAAAGGTAATGTTACTACAGCAGCTCAGTGTTAGTGTTAAGAGCCAAAATCAGTGCTAATGAGGTCCTTCAGGTGTACTCTGATAAGGGCTGATGCAGGGCAGCTGGCCATAGTTTGCTGGGCTGCTCCAGGTGCCTGGAAGATAAGATGGAAATGGGAGAGCTAGAGGTTTAAATAGCATGTGGGAGAGCAGCGAGTTGGGAAATTGGCTTTGTTTTTGTCTCTTGTCATTTGAAAAATGGCTATTGTTCTTTGATACCACATTTCTTTAAATTGATTTTTAATGCAAATTATGCACAGCCAAGGTTTAACACAGAAAATCTTGAAGGAAAGGGGAATAGGTCCCAAACTGAGTAAATACACATGGGGGTAATAACTAATTCAGAGCCCTGATAAGCTACTGGCATCCCCAGGTCTGTCACAGCTGAAAGCCCAAGGAGAGCTGCTGGTGGCTGGACAGGCTGCTCCCCAGCACAGCTTCACTGCCCTTTGGCCCAGTGTGGGGCAGCACCCGACCAGGTGCACCTGATTGCCTGGTTTTTATTGGAAGGTAAATTCAAACCGTGATCAGCTGCCTGTGCTCCATCCAGAATGAATTTGTAATCCATACTGTGTGAAGCAGTAGAAGCATTACGTTTAGTTTATTTGTTCCCACTGCCTGTGGTAAGAACACAGCTGAGTATCAAGATGATGCTGTGTGCTGATCTCATTCAGCTGGGCCACTTTTCAGTTAAAAGGGGATTTCTCAGTGTTGCAGCTCCAGTGTTTCAAGTACCTCTACGCGTCGTGCCTTTTTGTCCTGCAGCTGATCTGAACGATACGCTTCTTGTATTTAATTCCTGACGGCACAGGACCGCGCGTTTGGCACTGCCGTCCTCCGCCCTCGTCGCTAACGTGGCAGCAGCCAAAGGGGCTGCAAGCGACCGCCGGGGAAAGGAGCCGCGCAGCGAAGCCCTGCGGGATGCACGCAGCTGCAGGGCCGTGACCCAGCTGCGCTCTCCCCGTTCCCAGCCGGGTTTCTCCACCCCGCTGGGTGGGATCTCTCCGCTCTCCTTAAAGCGTAGCGGGCGGCGGCGCTCAGCTGCCCCACGAGTCGTTCGGAGGGACGGATATCGCTGTGCGTGGACGTGACACGGCTCCTGTCATTCGTTCCATGGCAGGTAGGAGCAGGCTTTACTTTTTTACCGTACTTTTTTATTTTTTTTTTCTTTCCCCCCCATGTTGTTCCGGACGGTTTGGGGGCGGCTTGATTTGCGCCGGTGTACGTTTAGCCAGAAAGCGGAAAACTTTCCAGTGCTAGAGATAGGGTGGGGGAAACAACCCACAAAACCAGCAAGCACAAAAAAAACCTGTTGTTAGAAACCGCAAAGCGAGCATCCGAGTGGCGGCGGGCGCCTGGTGCGGGGCGGCCGTGCTGAGCGTGTGTCGCCTCTGGGGGGCAGCAGCCGCCCGCCCGGCGGGATGCGGGGATGCGGCGCTGCCCGGCAGGGTTTCGAGGGCCGTCGGCCGCGGCCGCTACGGGAGATGAAAGTGCATTCCGTGCCTCTCCGTAGAATAAACCGAGCTGCGTTTGCAGCCTTCTGCGTGCTGAGGCTCTCCGGCCAAGTTTGGAGTCCGTTTGCTTCTCGTCGCCTCCCGTCGCTCGGGAGCGGGGGGGCGCTCGCCTCGCGGTTGCTTTAGGGCTTGTGTCGCTTTAGGGGGACGTGGTTGGTCTTTGGGAACGAGGGCACTGACGGTGGCAGCTACAAATGGCGATAATGGCCGCGGTGCTAGGTGTGTGCTGGGAGGGTCAGCGCAGGAATGCTTTGTGTTGGAGTGCTGCCCCAGCGCAGGAGGGCTGCTTGTGTGGGGGTGGTGGAATGCAGCCAGGAGTCTCTTAAACGTGACCATCCTCTTAAACGTGACTTTGGCCGTGTTACACGTGGTGTCTGGGAGCTGCTCCTCTCTCCAGTGAGTAGCCTGCAGCCCTGCCGTATCCGATGGGGCCTTTCCCTTTGTTAGGCAAAGCCTATTGATTTAATTTCTGCG
This sequence comes from Perdix hodgsoniae, assembly GCA_035772895.1. Taxonomy (NCBI): domain Eukaryota; kingdom Metazoa; phylum Chordata; class Aves; order Galliformes; family Phasianidae; genus Perdix; species Perdix hodgsoniae. The sequence continues at coordinate 1,857,845 of JAPSGF010000053.1, forward strand.
TCGTTGTTCAAGCTAACACCGAATATGTCACTGGTGGCGGTGCATGAAATTGAACAGCCTGTGGAAGGGCTGAAGCACGAGGCTGACAGGGTGAGGGTGATGCTGGCCTGATGCTGCCGCAGGTGGCAATGGCTGGGAGCTGGGGATGCTGCATGCAGCAAATGGCAGAGCCTCAGCACACCTCACTGCTGTGGCTCTGGGTGTGCTGCTCTGATCAGAGCTGAATGGCTGGTTGGTTTGACAGCAGAGGAGGGCTAAGATTGCATGGTGTTTTGTTGACTGTTACATTGAACAGTGGTGTAACGTATGCTTGGTTGGGTCTGGCCTGGCTTGTGATGGGGTGTGAAGTTTTCTCCTAAACTTTGTGAAGTTATGTTAAAAGTTGGTATGTGGCTGGAAAACTATGTAGTGTGTAGAGTATTCAGTGTGATGAGTTTGCTGAATGAATAAGTGAATTACTGTGTGAAAGTACAATGGCTGCTGCCTGCCTCACACCAACTCTGCTTCCTTTCTCCCATGTCCAGCATACAAGACTCTTCCTATGCTGTTTTTGCAGGTGTACTGTTTCATTAGGCCTTCATGTATTGATTCAACAAGGCCAAGTGCCGGGTCCTGCACTTTGCCCACAACAACCCCATGCAGTGCTATGGGCTTGGGGACAAGTGGCTGGATGACTGAAGAGGAAAGGGACCTGGGGGTGTTGGTTGATGCTCGGCTGATCATGAGCTGACAGTGTGCCCAGGTGGCCAAGAGGGCCAGCGGCATCCTGGTCTGCATTAGAAATAGCGTGGCCAGCAGGAGCAGGGAGGTGAGCATCCCCTGTACTCAGCACTGGTGAGGCTGCACCTTGAGTCCTGTGTTCAGTTTTGGGCCCCTCACTACAAAAAAGACATTGAGGCCCTGGAGTGTGTCCAGAGAAGGGCAACGAAACTGGGGAGGGGCCTGGAGCACAAGTCTTGTGAGGAGCGGCTGAGGGAGCTGGGATTGTTTGGTCTGGAGAAGAGGAGGCTCAGGGGAGACATCATTGCACTGTACAACTTCCTGAAGGGAGGCTGTGGTGAAGAGGGGTTTGGCCTCTTCTCCCAGGCAACAAACAGGATCCAGGGAAATGGCCACAGGTTGTACCAGAGGAGGTTTAGGTAAGATTTAAGGCAGAACTTTTTCTCTCAGAGTGGTCAGGCACTGGAATGGCTGCACAGGGAGGTGGTGGAGTCACCATCCTTGGCAGTATTCAAGAGGCGTCTGGATGAGGAGCTGTGAGATCTGGTTTAGTGCTTGTGGTAGCAGTGGTAATGTGAAGATGGTTGGACTGGATGATCTTATAGGTTGTTTCCAACCTTGTGATTCTATGATTCTATGATGAAGGTGCCCTCACAGAGGGTAAGGGTTTTTCAAAAGGATCCATAACTTAAAAACATTCCTAAAAATGCTGTGGATTTCAAAATTCAGAAAGAAAACTTGTTTTGAACCTCAGTGCCTTTGTAGCAGACTTGCTCTTGCTGTCGTTGTCCCGCTGGTGTTGTGGGCTCAGTATCCCTGGGCTCTGTGTGTTCAGGGCTTTAGCTGAACACACTACCAATTACTGAAGCTAGAGAGCTGCTTGAAGCAGCTTTAAGGAGAAACTGCAGGGATCTGCCTTGAGCTGCTTCCCAACCGGTCAGACATTAAACAAAGAACTTGGATAAATTTAAATGACAGCTTGTAACCTGTGTGTCAGGCACTGTGCTGCAATGCATGGAGGGCATTGCTTTCCCTGAAGCAGACCAGCAGACAGGGGACAGCTGCAAACAACCCACCTCTATTAATTTTTCACACCATGAGTCTTTCTGAACAGTAATACACTATAATTTTGCTTTGTCTGGGATTGTCTGGTTTTGGCTCTGGGAAATGGCGTGGCCTGTCTGGGTCTTGGAGAACCATGACTTCTGTTTGGTAGGGCTGGGAAGATGATGCTCAGGATGCATGCAGAGAAGAGGCAAAGTGAGCTGCATTGAACACCAGGGAAAGCAGCAAAATCACCCCTGGACTGTCCCACCCAAGTTTGCTAAGCCCTAGCAAGGTTCTAGCAGAGAAGACAGAGGTTGATGGCTCTCAGGGACCGATGTGGGCCGTGTTCTCCTTCCCTGGAAGAAATGCCTCAAGTTGTCCACAGCAATACGCAATGCAGCACCCTGTGTGTGTTGGAGCAGCCCTGAGCCACCAGGGTCCAGAGCTGGTGGCTAGGGCACTGCTGCCGGTGGTGATGGCTGTGGCTGGTCTCCTGCATAGAGACTGAAGTGACTTGGTAGTGTGGCATTTTCCAGCAGGTTTGTTTACTTGGGATGGTTATGGGACTTGGAAGGGGAAGTCTCTGGGGGAGGAAAAAAATAATGCAATGAACTTAAACCTAATTTTTTTGCAGTTACCACCAGTCTTAAATTCTGCAGTGTGACTAAACTGCTGCAAGGCCCTCACACTAGCACTTTGTATGTATATATTGCACATATATGAAATGTAATTTCTAGGCACGTTAGGACTTCTTAAGGAAACTGCAGATAACCAGCCTGATGCTCTGCAGGGAAAGCATGTGAGCCCAGAAAACTACAGGTCTTTTCCTTTTGCTTATGTACTTTTCACTCTTGTGCTGTGTCAGCATTTGATTTACCTCAGCAGAAGAGCTGAATCCAGAGCCTAGCAAGCAGAATTTAGCAAGCAGATCCCTCCTGGCACCTCGCGTGCTCACACAGCTCCCTCTGACTTGGCTGGCCAAAACCCCAAAAAGGTTTTGTGTCATGTAAAAGTGTACTGGAGAGGAGCTGCCTAATATCTACCAGAAATAAGTATTTGGCCCACTGTCAGACCACGTGAGTCCATGGGCATTCTTCCATAGATTGTGGTGGCTGTGGGGTGGCTCCTCCCTGACCTGGTGACTGGACCAGCACCATCCCAGAGAAGCAGACCTGCTGGATGATGCCATCCTCCCAAGCACAAAAGCAGTGCCAATGTCAATCGCAAGGTGAGGGATCCACCCCTCAGTGTGTCCTGGAGTCACTGTGGGAGTTGGCACTCGAGTTATGTTCTGGTGCCAGGAGAAGAGAGTACACGATGTTCAGGGGGAAGAGGTCAGCTCTCTTCCTGTTTAGATGTTTTCCAAAAATGCTTGAGCATCTGAGTGGGAAAAATGACTGAGGGAACCATTCAAATTAGGAAACAGGAAATACTTCAAAACCGTAGATGCAGTTTTGGCTGCTGACATGAGAAGTGAGACGTCAGGTAGGGTTGGTGAGTGCCCTGCTGGGCCAGCAGCTCACAGGTCTGGCTCTCATGCTGCACACAGGGACAGCTTGCACAGCAGCTGCTGTCAGCCCTGTGCGAGGTCTGAGCCAAGGCACTGGGCGTCTTGTATCAAAGCAGTGATGTTCAGTGAGAGGTGTTCTTTGAGTTCAGAACTTCAGTATTTCCATTAGCGGGCAGTGAAAATGATGATGCTGAAACCAGAAGTTTTACAGAGTATAAGTTAGTAGCAGACTTTCCAGTGCTAGGTTACCAATGTGATGAAATAAGCTGTTCAGGCCAAACGTTGTCAGCTCTGCTCTTGACTCTTTTTCCCTTTCAGCAAATTGCTGAGCCTCCTTATACCTTTCTCTAGCCATACTTTAAGTTGATGTAATGCTGCTTTTAAGCCTTTCAATTACTCCTGCATCTGATTGTATGTAATATGCCCTGAGGGCTGCGCTTCAGGTTTGTCCATTGATTTGCTGTGTGACCACGAGTGCCACATAAAATTAACCCTTACTGTTCAAAGGAGTTGTGCTCGGTTGTGCTCATGTTCGTGCTATCCAGATTCCTGCTTTATACTCAACAGTGCAGACTTTCCAAGCAGAGCCTGCTTGCTTTTTATTGTTAAATTCGAGGCCAGAATCTAGTACAAAAGAGACTTGGGAGCCTTAACATTCCATTAAATTCACCTCAAGCAAGCTTCAGTGGGACTTATGGAGAGTAAAGCAAATTTAGATACTTCAGAAAATGTTACCTGAGTTTCACTTCCAGTGCCTGACATTACATGGACACCTGAATTTCTAGCCAAATGCCTAATGCTGCTCCTCCCTGACTGGTGTTACACATTAAGTATGCACAAATTTAATGTATGCTAATGCTAGAGGGGGGGAAATGCCTGAAAGTGAAAACCACTGTGCATCAGAATGTGTTCTTCAAGACTTAGCTGTTTTATCTCTGCTCTGAACTTAATGACAGCTTCCTCTGAGCTGCTGTGGAGCTGCTTTGGAGGGCTGCATTGTGCTGCTTTACTGCAGTCCCCTCCAGTGGGAAAGATGGGGCATTCAGTCAAGGAGTGGTATCAGCTCAAAGACAGGTCTCCTGAAGGATGAGTGGCCAGAGAAGAAGTGTGGGTGGAGCCTGTTACGTTGCTAGGATTGGCCCTTGGCTTTGATAATATCCTTAGTGTTTCCTCTTGTGTACAATGAACAACTCTGCTTTTCCTTAACCTTGTTGTAAGGTTTCTGTGAAATAACATGGGCAAAAAGTAAACCTATTTTTTTGACTATTTTAAGAACTTGCTGCTTAGTTTTGTGTGTTATTTAATGGCAAATACAGCCTTTGAAAAGCAGCCAGGATGGGTTTGGCCCTAGAACCATTTCGGGAATATGCAAATGCAAATAAACCTTTCCTAAAAACGTTCTTTGCAGCCCCACCTTGAGGAGTGGCCCTCTCTGCAAGGATGCAAATGCAGTCAACGCTGGAAGTCGAGTGCTGAGCTGTGGCTCTCCTCTGCACTCAGCAGTTACTTTTATATTACCTGGGTGGGCAGGGAGGCAGCATTTGGCCATGTGTCCTTTTGACCTGATCAAAAGCAGTGGGTGGGGATTGAGAGGCTGGAGCATGGCCTCAATGGCAGCAGCAGCAGGGTTTCACTCCTGCCCGGCCATCCTGTCTGTACGCATACAGAATACAGAGTACCCATCTCTGATCCCGTGCTGCAAAGGTTTTAGTTCAACATCTCTGCACAACAATTAATACAGCAGAGCTGTGAGCAGGTAGTCTGAAGCAGGAGTTCCTGGAATTTGTGAAACATTTCATGCTCCTTGCTTGTGAAACGTAGAAATGCGTTGTCCAATTTCTATGAATATCCTAACTTCTATATAGCGTGCCCTCAAACCACTGGAATAGTCATCTGACTTCAGCAAAGACAAGGGTGGTGATGGAGTTGAATGGTTCCAAAAAGGAAAGCTGTCAGACCTCAGCTGTATTCCTATTATTATTATTTTTTTAGTTTGCTTCCTTTTCATTTCTTTTTTTTATATATATATAGAGAGACATAAATAATGTTAAATTCCAGATCACCCATGGGTCTGGAATCTAGCTGAAACGAGGACTCCTGCCAATTTTTGCAAACATGAAAGAAAAATAGCTCATCCATAATAAATGCTCTTCCTGACCTACGTTATCCCTTTGCATTTAAGGTCAGCTATCTTTGAGAGGAGGGGAAAAAAAAAAGAGATAAAGGATATGCAGAGAGTCAGCTGCAATAACAAGCCAAACCTCTGCATGAAGGTCTTCCCATCAGGATTTTGATTTTCAGACTGTTCACAGCTGCCAGTACATTTCTTTCTTTGGCCTGAATAACACAAATACTGGGCTATGTAGTGCTGTTCCTTACGCTGGTGTAAATCTAGGTCAGAGCTTAAACCTTGACTTTTGAACATATACACATTTTATCCCTGGGATCTCAGTGGGATGGCATGTGCTATAAAATTAATCGCAGGTATAAATCTATGCAAGGCTTCTTCCCACTTCTGTGAATTTGACTTCAGATGACCTCAGAGGAGTGCCTTTGGAATTTAGTTTGTGCAACACAGGCAGATGTTGGCTTGGTGCTCTCTGCTGTACCGATGATATGGGCTGAGAATGGCTGTTTAGTTACAAAGAGATCATCCTGAAATTCTTCCAGTTTTCTTTTTCTTAGTAATAGGTTTCTCTGTCCTGACAGAGAAAATGCCTGCAGGTTTTGTAGTCAGTTTATTCTGCTGCTCATGCAGTTGGAAGGGCTGAAGGAGGCATCCTTTTTTGTGGGTATCTTCACCTTTGTTTTATTTCCTTTCTCCAAGGCTGTACTCTCATAGAATCTTAGAACCACAAGGTTAGAAAGGACCTACCAGATCATCTGGTCCAATTGTCACTGGTCATTATTCAAAGCAGGAGCAGTGAATAATTCGAATGTGGTATGAGTATGCTAGAGATGAAGTATTATCATACAGTGGCCAATTAGAAGTGTTATTAATGAAGGTGCTGAAATGCAGTTCAAAGAGGACTAGCTGGTTCAGGAGACGGCAGCTGGAATGAGACACTGTTTTAAGTACTGTGCCCATTTTCTGCATGTCTGATTAAAACTTTTCTTCGGAGGATCACAGACTGATGTTAGGAAGGACCTCTGTGTGCTCTGGCCCAGCCCCTCTCCAGCAGTGCTGCCCAGAGCAGATGCCCAGGACCACGTCCAGGCAGCTTTTGAAGCTCTTCAAAGAAGGAGTCTGGAAGCTTTCTGGGCAACTGTGCCAGTTCTCCATTGTCTGCTCAGCACAGTTGTTCTTCCTGATGGGCAGGGAGAGCCTTCTCTGTTTCAGTTTTTGTCTGTTACTTTTTTGTCTTGTCAGTAGGCACCACTGAAAAAGAGTCTGTCTCTCTCTTCTTTGCACTCTCCCTTCTTCAGTATTTGTGTTGATGAGATGCCCCTGACCTTTCCCTGGGCTGGACAGTCTCAGTTCCCTTAGCTTTTTCTCACATGGGGAACATTGCAGTCCCTTCATCATCATAGCAACCTTTTGCTGAAGTATTTCCAGTAGTTCCATGCCCCCCGGGGAGTCCAGAACTGGACGTGGTTGTTCCATCATTGAAGCTTTACCAAGTTGGTCAGGCATGACTTCTTGGTGATTCTAAGCTGTCTACTTGTGATGATTTTCCCCTTTTTCGTGTGTCTGGAAATGATTTCCAGGACTAGCCATTTCATCACCTTCCCTCTCCAATTTGCGGCTGGCTGGCCTTTAGTTTCCTTGGTCCTTTTGCCCTTGTGGGGCACTTGTCACAGTCAGTCAGAGGTTGTTGAGTGGCCGCAATGACAACAGCCAGCTCTTCCTGAACCAGTAGACATCCATCAGGGCCCACGGGTTGGCACTGCCAACAGTGTCTCTGTGCTTCCTCCTGCAGCTCTTTGGAGAGGGTTTTGTTTTCTCTAAGGACTATGCAGCCCAGTGATGCTCACTGCTGTGTCAAGGAGAGGGGAGAAAAAATAGCTGAATTCCTCTTGGTTCTTGAAATAAACTTGAACTTCCTGTGCTGGAGGAATATGTTTACATGTTATTTTCATTACGTTTCTCTTCCTGAGAGTGTGAGAAAGGTGGAAGTGTGGGTACAGGAAGAGGAGCTGGGGAGCGGTGTGACCATCCCATCTCAAGAATGTAAGATGTGTCAGTGTGCAGCCAGGTTGTAGATGGCTTCAGGAGTGCAATTCAGCTTTGATACATATAATTTCAACATTAGAAAACAAACCCAAGGGGAAAACGGAACTTTGCAAAAACAAACTTTGTTTTTAATTAATTTCATTTTCAAAGTATTATCTACTGCAAATATACAGCTGATTCTACTGGCCTTCACAACTGTTCTTCTTTGAGATGATCTGGTGCCACAGAGTGCAACAAAGTCCGTCAATTCCAAGTAATTATTGGAGGAATTATTGGAAAGGAATTAAGGAATAAAAAATTATTATTAAAATGTAATGCATTTCTATGTAAAGTTCATGATACAGTAGTATGACAAAAAAACCAAAACACCCTCATTTTCTGCACTGTTACCTCTGCTCACGGTGTTCCAGGACATTGGTGCTTGTACAATTCCAGGTGGACAGCAGGAGCTGATTCTGCAGCAGCTGTTTTCTAAGGCTGCACCATCACACCTCACGCTTGGGTATCTGTCTGTGGTTAGGATAGTCAGAAGAAACAAAGCTTCTCAGAAGAAAAAAGACAACGCATAAGGAATAACAAAGAGGAGGGTAGCTATATGCCTAAATTAAAGCGTATGGCTTGACTAAATGGCCTTAGCCATCTGCTCTGAGGCTGTAGTGCTAGGAGGTCTCATTGCCGGGTACTTGTAATAATGTCACTATTTCCAGGACTCTTAACACAAGCGGCATGGCAGGGGAGGAACTGCTAAGGGTAGCTGACTGAGGATAATGGATAGTAGGATGAAATTGAGAGGAAAAACTTAATTGGAATTAACTAGCTGAGAAAAGCCTCTTGATTTGTCAGACAGTGAAATTGCCTCCCAGGAGCAATGGGATAGTCCCAGCCACGTGGGCATGTAAAGCCAGTCTAATGTGTGATTCCCTGAGTTAACTGGAGTATCTCAATAATTGGAGCTGACACAAAGATTTATCTCCTTTGATTGACTCGCTTTCACGGAGGCTCATCTCTTTGTGGTAGGGCGCAGAGCTTTCAGGGCAGCTGTTTGCACTTAAACTGCCAGAAGCTGACAATATGTATCCATTTCAGCTCTCGGAATGCCTTCTTTGAGAAAACACTTAAATCACTGAAATAGACAGTGCTAATCAGTCTGCAGGAAAATGGAGCATCCTTACCTGGGGCTCTGTGCCATAAATCTTCTTGTGGCAATGCTCAGTTAGCATATGGCACTAGAAAGCCATTTAGGTGCATTACTGCCAAATGCCCAATCAACCTGAAAAATTGGGCTGATTTTGGCCAAGCCCATAAAAGGAAAAAGTGTTTTGTCAAACATAAAAACAAATGGTCGGTATTTTGGCAGAAGGTACCATTTGCAATAGAGAAATTAATCATAGTGAGATGATGGAAGTGATACCCCATGCTGATTTGCAACAAGCTGATGGAATGCAGCAGGTTGGCCCTAAAGGGTGAGTTGTGCAAGGAGGTTTTGCCCTCAGCTGTGACCTTGGGCAGCAGCAACCTCTGCTCTCTCATTTTGCCTTCTCAGTCAGCACAGCTCTCCAGATCAATGCCTACTCCAGTGCATTTCACAGTGTGCTGGTTTGTGTATGAGGTTTATGAGATATCCAACTTGATGGATTTGGGCATAAGGAGAAAAAAAGCTATTGCTATCAAAGCTGACATTGGCTCGGAATGTTTGTGTAACTGCTATGCTTCAGGTCATCGCAGCTGGTGGCTGTCTGTTGATGTTTGCAAGGTTGTAGGACATAGGATGACTGACTCAGCCTGACTTCCCAGCTTAGAAGTACAGCCTCTCAGAAGTGCACTGGCCTATAAGCATACATTTCCATGGTGAAATTTGCCTTTTTTTTTCCTCTGGAATGTTGTCAGATGTTGCAGTATGAGGGTAATACTGCAATTTACTTTTAAAGAGTGAGTGGTTTTAAAGGAACTTGCATTTCACTGGGACATCCTGTTTCAAACTACTGTTTCTCCTGTAATGAGGAGGTTGGGTTAAATATATCTGTGAGTCCAGGGATAAAAAGTCCAAAATGTAAAGGGAGAACTAAGGAGAAGAGCATGTGGGAAAAATGGAACAGACAGAAGTTATTTAAAGATACAAAAAAAAAAAAAGTTAAAAATACCCTATGAGAATCTTAGGCTTTGGTGGTATCTGTAAAGCTGGCTTTGCTTCCAGCCCACCGTTCCCAGGCTGTTTTCTCTATGCTTGTTCTCTTTCAAAGGGTCCTTGAAGGGTGCTGGCCTGAAACTGCTCCCTTGTGTCACAATGCAGATAAATTGTCACTTTGCATGTTGTGTGAGAGTGCAAGTAAATAAATAGCAGTCTCTTGTTAAATCCAGCTAGCCTGCTTGGCTTTTAGTCACGTCAGCCCTGAATTTCACGTCTGAACTAGACAGTGCAGAGATGGATTTCCTTTGATATGTTCCTGAGTAACTCACCGTTTAATTTAACTGAGCAGTTCCTTGTTCTCCTGTTCTGGAATGATGGATTGTGAAATACACTCCTTTAAATTAATCCGGGCACTTGACTTCCGTCAGCAGAGTGATCTTTCTCAGTGGTATGCTAAGTATGCTTTTAAAAAGTATGCTGAATATGAATGCTATGCGCTTGGTCGATGATTTAAGCATTTACACTTTCTAGACTTCACAGAAATAACAAATATGGCTTAGCAGCATTTTTCATAACCTTTCAAAAGTGATCATTCAAGTAACTTCAAAGGGACTTAAATGGCTTTCTAAATATGATGATACAAGTGAGGGCAACTCCCCTCTCATCAGAAAGCCATCAATTGGAAATGTGGCTGAGCAAAGCTTGTAAGACTTCTGATTGCAGGGCTTCCATAGATCATGCAGAAAGCTTTATATTGGAGCCATTAATGGTAAAATATTTAATGTGGGTGCTGTCACTGCTTATGCTGGTTTGGTGCCGGAAAGGAGCAGTCCATTTTCTTTTCCCCGTTTTACTATTCATTCTTTAAAGATGAAGTGAGCTATTTCTGGGGAGGAGGAAAGAAGGAGCGTAGGAATACTGTGTATTTCCATACTATTTCCTTTATAAGAACTGAAAGATTTGTAGTGAAGTTGAGTAAATAATATAATGTAAACCAACCCACCAGCCTGGATGCTCCCTCACTCCAGAGGTAAGGACTCTGTGTCACAGCAAGAGGTTTCACAGCATGCCCTGGGACCAGCTGGAACCCAGCACTCTTGAACATGGGAAAACATGGCAAATGCTGCTGTTAGTGAACTGTCACAGTGTTTTCTGGGCAAAGGTAGATGACAGTAAACTTTTGGCAACACGTGAACTCAGCACATACTTGTCTATCAGTTTGTTCTTCGTGGGTTCTTTCCTGGGTTTCGTTTGGCTGAAATCCAGGTTCCTGCTTTGCATGTTTAGTTTGTATGTGTTAGAATTTGACTGCAATCACAAGGCCTGACTCCCTTCACTTCACTACCAGTGGCGGTAGACATAGAGAAGGTATCTTCTTTGCAGAACAGACTGAGAAAGTATGTTTTGTACAACACAAACCTAAGTTAATATTTAGGACGAAGAGAGAATATGCACATGCTAACATCCTGGTCTTCTCAGGATTGTGTGTTTTTTCTAGATCTTTCTAAAAACTTTTATGTATGGAATGTAAGCTTGCTTCCTTGACTAGGTAGATGAGGAGCCTTCCAAATTTTACTCTGTACCAGCCTATGACATTTGTAATGCCGTAAGTAAATTTTGTATTTGGTAATCAGAAGAAATGACGCACATATTTTCTATGGACCTGACTTAACCAGCTTTATCTGTCTCGTTGCTTAAAAATAAACCAAAGAATTGAAGCCCTCTTCTTACTTCTTGTTAGCAGTCTCCCAGGACAACGCATACTGTTGTGACCTGCCAACTCCATGTCTTGAAACAGCCTACACAGCCAACCCATCTAAGGAAAAATTATTTGGTTCAAGAATTGTGTCGTGCCTGGGCACAAATAAGACCTTAGCCTCCTGTCATGATTAGGCCAGCACCGAGCTCTAATTCATTCTTAAGGAAGGACTGAATAGTATTGAAATCTGAAGGCAGCTAAGGCAAAACGTGGTCTTTTGATCTGAAATGCTTTTGTTAATGGGTTTCAGTTGTTTGGTAGTTTTAATTTCAGTATTTCTTCTCTCAGCATCATCCTCAAATCTGGAATGTGAAATACTGTTTTTTTGAGTTTGGAAGGTGTATAAAGGCTAGGTAGTTTAATAACCAAGATGAAAGGCTTTGAAGTCTTCAAGCCTTGCAGGCTCATGTTGATTTGTGGTGGAGTCTGGACAGTGGATGCATTTTATACCTGTCAGTTGGCACCTTGTGATCAACTGCAGGTGTTATGGAGGATGCAGCCACGTATCTTTAATGTACTTAAATGAGACTGAAAATCCAATGGGGCTTTTGTCTTGTCTCCACAATGCTGTGTGAGATAGCACCATGGCTCAGGTGGTCACCAGATCTATGCCTGGATCTGGCAATGCTTTGTCAGCCAGAACAGGTGCTGCCAGCTCTGCCAGGAGAGGAGCTGGGAAAGGACATTGCCAGCCATCCCAGCACCAAAGCTGTGGCTTCAGTACTGGCTTCAGGTTCTTTTATCTGCTAAAATGAAAATCACAAGTAAACCACAATGAAGGTTTGGTGTCTCAGGCAGTTGCTCTTTAAGCATTTAGCACTCCATGCAGCAAATCCCATGTGAGACAAGCTAAGAGCTAGGATGCTTGCCAAGGGCTTTAAGCTGATATGAGCTGCAGCCACTTCATAAGCTGCTTCGGTGCTGCGTCCATTTTGGGCCAGCCCAGCTCGAGGAGTCTTGACATTTCTGGATGTCTTCTAACCATGTAATGCTGATAGAAATGTTGTTTAGAAAGTGGTGAGTTATTTGATGCACTGTGTTTAAGTAAGCAGTTTTGTGATGCCTGACAGCTGGGTGAGACGAGCGCTTTGGAGAAGGAAGAGGTCAGCAAGAGTTATGTGCAGAGCTTAAACTCTGACAAGGGGCATGTTGGATCCACAGAACAGGGAGCAAAGCCCGTAGAGTGCTGGGAGTGCAGTGCTAAAATGTTAGATGTTTAAAATGTTTGAAAAGCTGCAGTGGAGTGTGTACTCTTATTTGACTAAGCGCTTAGTTTAGCGTACATTCATGTGTTACAGAGCCTACCGTCACATTTGAATGTAGCTTTACGCTGCCTTTATGTTGATCTGAAGCCACCTCCAGACCTGTTGTAGGAATGAGGTGTGCGGTTAGGGCACCAGTGTCACCATAGCAATGCTTTTCCACTTCTACAGAATTGCTCCAAAGAAAGTTCTCTTAAAGCAATGCGAATATTGACCCATTTCTTGACTCTTGTAACAGTCCGCATAGTGGCGGCAACTGGAGACCCTCTGTCTGCTTTGTACATTTGGGAAATGGATTTGCAAGTTGTTACTGCATTTCAGTTTGCCTTTCACCTTCTGATTGCATTTTTTTTTCCTCTTTATTTTTTATTTGCATGCATCAGTTGCTTTGAGTTCTCTTTAATGTCCTCTTCACGTTCCAGTTTCCAAACTGGAAAGCCAAAATGCATCTCTGCTTCTCTGAAACCCCAGAGAATATATGTGTGTGTATATATATGCACGTGTGTATGTATATGTGTGTGTATAAATGTAGACATGTATTAGAAAAAATGCTGTTTTCTAGAAAGGTTTCAAAGATGTGTCTAGGAAAATAGCAAATAACATGAATTATATCATAAAATCAGTTCCTGGTCTGCAGTGACAGATTTGGCTGGGATTAAGCAGTACTCTTTTTTTTTCTTTATTTATTGTTGACACATTCTTGGAATAGAATGGCAAACAAACATCAAATACCACTGGAAAGAGTTTCAGCCTATGGGGGGAATGCAAGCTGATCAGTCACTAATGAACAAACATTAGCTGTTCATAGAGACCAGCAAATTTCCTAGCTATAAGGAGGAGCTGCTGGCCACAGGTTATTAATCTGAGCAAAACTGTGGGCTCACAAATGCTTGCAAATAAAAAAGTAAGGGCATGAATGTGGCCAAGCCAAACTACTGTAGAGAACTCAAGCATTTGCTAAACCTCTTTAGTCTGCATTCTATCAGGATTTTATTCAGCTTTTACTAGTTTAATAGTCAGTTTCATCAATTACTTATAACTGAAGTTTCTCTACTCCAGTGCTTCCTATTCATGAGAACCACTGTACCCAGCTCTGCTGTAACAGGATTACAAGTTCCTTTGTACCACGTTGCTCCCATTGGTGGCAAAACCCCACTAGTGGTAATAATGCTGCACCACCAATTGCAAACCACCAGTATTTGGGTGTCTTGTTAACTCTGACATTTGCTTAGGTGGAAAAGGAAGTCGTTCAGGGAGACCAGGCGATGTCATAGGCAGTGACTCTTCAGCCTTCGTCCATGGGAAGATACTTTTTCGATCAATGGATTTTCCTTGTTTGGAAGCTTTTGGTTTTGTTAGACTTATTAATTTTATCTGATTACTTCCTACATAAAGTCATTGTGGTTGTTAATTTACTTCTGTGGAACTGACAATTCTTCCCTATTGCCTCAACTATCCATCTCTCTTTTAACTGCTGCCTTAATGTATTATCTGTGCATTCTGCATTGTATTGTGTATTTCCTCCCTATCAGTCTAAGCTAAATCATGCAGCTTTTCTCTAACCATCTGAAAAAGACAAATTATGAGCTCTTTTTATTAGAAAAACAAAAGTGAAACACTCTCTTTGGATGTATACTCCCAAAATGGAAGCACTCAATTCCGAGGTGAAAGTTCATCTCGGAGAAGGAGATGCCTGAAACACTCAGCCAGGCTGTACACACCTTCTCAGACTCAGGACACCAAACTCATCAGGTGAATGCAACTGCAATAATATCAGTATGTTTTCATCTTCACTGAGGTGTTCTTTGCAGCTAGGTACTGCTCAGTGGAAGAAGGGATTTTGCAACTTTTAGCTATACCAGTTGTTTTCCTGTGAAAAGGATGTGGATGAAACAGACTTCAAGATGCATGCCATTTTGCAACATTTGCTGCATTTTCTCTTTCCTGATGCTGGCACTGAGGTGGGATCTACAGCCAAGTTGGAGTCTATTGCTTCTTGCATAGCTCTTTTGTTACACTCTCAATTGTGGTGTTCCACATCTTGGCCGGAGTCAAAGCTGGCCATGTGAGAGCACCTGGAGACAGCAGTCTCCATGCCAAAGACTTCAGTGTTAAGGCAGTTCTATATCCTTGTAAAGAAACCTTGTAGTTTCTTTATGCCTCTTTTTGTTAAGATATGCAAACATCTTTCCCTCTGGGAAGTAAAAGAAAGCATCCAGGATCTTTGTGCTGCAACGACAAGAGCCTGGTCTCTTAATATTCCTTGTGTTAAAGAAGTCTTCAAAGAGCAGGGTTTAATTTGCTAAGGCTGGTCTTTGTTGAAATGAGGTCATTCCTTTAAATGTATGCTTATGTGTACATGTATCCACATAGGAAAACCTTCTGTTTACTGGTGCTGCTCCCCTGTAGAGGTGCTGACTGTGGCACCAGGCTCCGAATCCTTATGCATTTATTGTCACATGCTATTGTTATTTTGCACATGAGTTGAGATCCCCTCTGGGCTTTATACTCTCATCTCCTTGGTAGTGGAAGATGCGAACTTGACAAAATGGCTCTGATTTTCTTTCCCCGCAAGCCCTGAAACAGTCGAGAGAACCCTGGAGGCCTGAGCGTCTTCAAGATATTTTGCCCATGCGCAGCTATTTATTCTGCTGGCATAGAAAGAAAATAGATGGAAATTATTTTGTTTCAGCAGCTCAGAAACAAAATGTGGGGTTTCTTGTCCAGCTTCAGATTCCTCGGCCCACTTTAGGGCATTTCTTATTGCAAAAGATTTTTCCATTTCCATGAGCACCTCTACTTACGGTCACTCCTCCTTTTGTTGTCATATAAGTTTGCATATTTGTTACCATCAGGAAAGAGCGGCTGTATTTCAGTTGTAATCACATGTGGCTGTGCAGAGGGGGCTTGTGGCTGCATTCTAAAGACTGCTGAATTTCTTTGGGGCCCAGGAAGAATTCTTGTTTTAAATTGAAAATTCTTGTGTACATATTGCATTCAATCCATTTCCTTTTTTTTTTCCTCTTGTAGATATATTATTTTAATGTTCCAGAATGCCTTAACATTGCACATTGTCCTACAGAGTTTTATAGACACTGGAGTGGTTCATAGAGTTTGAATCAACTTTTAGTCACTGTGGATTACTGCAGCATTCTACCTTACATCTGTCCTGTCTAACTGTAGTGCTAACAGTCCAGGAGCTACCAAATTAGCAGTGATTTATGTTAACTTCCAGGGAAGTAATATAAAATGTTCTAGTTCTTCTGAGACCAGCCTACACAGCGCTCCGTGCCTTGTTTCACTGCCCCTGCACAAATGCTGCTCAGGGTGGAAAGGCTGGTCGTGCCCTTCTAATAGAAATTCTTCGTTTTGTATGTCACGGCTTAAAAATCAGAACTAAGGAAAACCTGCTGCTATGCCATGACACAGCACAGGCAAGATGCTTTTTTTCACACTACTTACTTCTGTAATACAGGTTTATTGATGTTGGCTGCACTGGAAGCAAGCAATTACCCAAGCTGTTACCTATAGCTCCTCCTAAGTATTTTACATGGAATTTATCTCAGTCCCTGTAAAATACCAGAACAGAATGCTGTACCTGCTGCTGTTGGACAGCCTGCAGGAGCAAAGCATGGAGAAGCACTGGGTCTGGGACTGCAGGGAGTTTTATCTCTGGTCTGCTCGGAGAACACTGCTCAAGTGTGGTTTTAGAAATTGGGGTACACTTCCATTCCCCCTAAAGTCAATGGGAGTTAGACACCTAATTTTGTTGAGTCCTTTGAAATTCACGTGGAGCAAACAGTACTTCCTCTAGCCTATGTAGAAGGAATTAAAAGATCAGCAAGCACTGACAAGCTGTCATGTTAATGTGATCTGCAAAGAAAATGCCTTCAGACTTATCTGGGTCCCAGTAACTGACAAGGGAGGCTAATGACAAGGATCCAAGTAAAGATCTTAATGGTGGCTTGGGAATCCCAGTAATCAGCTGGGGAAGCTAATGCCAAGGAGCTGGATAAAGATGCAATTAAGCTCACTGCAAAGTCTGGGGATAGATTGCACTTCTCTCAGCTGTGATAACTGAGGAGTTGGCTGTGATTCCAAAACAACAGCATGACAGTGAAGTAGGAAACAAAAGCCAGATATCTCCCTGTTTTCATTTCCAGATGTACGTATTTATTGTCTGTATAGAGCCTAAATTACCCTGGCAAAATTCCAAGCAAGGATGCTTTCGCTTTTTCTCTGGTGGGTTAATAAAGTGCAATTAGTCTTTGCTATGTCACACTGTGTGGAGGACTGCTGGCTGTTGATCAGGAGGAGGCTGAGCAGGGCAATGGTTTGGGACTGCTGGAGGAGGGAGGCAGTGGTGCTGGCTGGGCTGGAGCCGTCTGCTTTCATCTGCAATAAAACAGGTTTCAAGGAGGGGTGCCTGGGCGTCCCCTTGTCTGTTGCTGCTGTAGCAGGATTAGCACTGTGTGGAAAAAGTCTTCCCATGCAATCAGAGATTGGGAACAGCAGAGTTCTTTGGCCTTTTTTTCAGTTGCCTTCCAGGTTGGGGTAATATATAATAATAATAATAATGAAAAAAGGCAGAATCAGTCATCTTGCCTGTGCTTGCATGGCATGGGGAGGAGCAGAAGTGCCTTGTGAACTTGCCTTTTGAGCAGATCTGTTATTTCTCACAAGCACAGATTTGCAAAAACTAGAAAATAGTTGGAAAGTAGGGTGCTGGGGTAACTGATGGCAAAGTGCTGTCAGCAGCAAGAAACCTCTCCTTGGTATGGGTCTGGGGGAGATTCAAATCCCTCTGATGAATTAAGACCTGACCACCACTCAAAAATGGAAGACTGTATTGTGATGGAACAAGGGGAAATGATCTCAGATGAAAAGAAGGAGATTAAAATTGGGCAAACAGAAGTTGTTTGCCCTAAGTATAAGAAAGACAGAGATTTTGGAAAGGGTCCAGAGAAGGGCGACTAAGATGATCAGGGGACTGGAGCACCTCGCCTATGAGGACAGGCTGAGGGAGTTGGGCTTGTTCAGCCTGGAGAAGAGAAGGCTGCGGGGTGACCTCATTGCAGCCTTTCAATACCTGAAGGGAACTTACTCCCAGGAGGGGTGTAAACTCTTCAAAAGGGCTGACAATAGCAGGACTAGGGGAAATGGATCCAAGTTGAAGGAGGGAAGATTTAGGTTGGATGTTAGGGGGAAGTTCTTTACAAGGAGAGTGGTTAGGCCCTGGAACAGGCTGCCCAGGGAGGTTGTGGATGCCCCGTCCTTGGAGGTGTTCAAGGCCAGGTTGGACAGGGTCCTGGGCAACCTGATCTAAATGTGTATGTTTGGTGGCCCTGCCAGGCAGGGGGGCTGGAACTGTATGATCCTTGAGGTCCCTCCCAGCCCGGGTGATTCTGTGATTCTGTGTGTTTACAGTAAGGGCAGTGAGGCACTGGCAGAGGCTGCCCAGAGACATGGTGGGTGCCCCGTCCTTAGAGACATTCCAGGTCAGGCTGGATGGGTTTCTAAGCAGCCTTACCCAGTGGAGGTCTCCCTGTTCCTTGTGGGGAGCTGGACTAGGTGACCTGTAAGGATTCCTTTCAATGCTAAGAATTCTTTGATTGTATGGAGGTGGAAGTATGACATCTACCACAACTTCTATAAATACCCTGAAAAATGAATTCAAAGATAAGAGAGCAAGTCAGACCCCAGTGTGAAGAACAGCACATTCACAACGAGGATTCCTACAGGGCTGGGCAGCCTGGCCCCATGCCTTGCCCCACGTGTGCCCCATCTGCCTGTGGAAGAGGCCGCCTCTAGGTGTGAAAATATCATTGTATTTTCTGTCCTGCTCATAGCTGGTGTCAGTGCTGGTCCTAAAGTATTTGTTTACCTCTTCTTGTTCTCATCACGGCTTGGGTTTTGGTTTGCTCTAAGAAGAGTGTCATCCATCGAGGGTGCTGGGGAGTAGCAAGCAGAGCTGAGTGTGAGACCATTGGGCTTTATTTCCATGGGCTGACCCATGTGCAAACCTCAGATTGCTGTGCTGTTGTACTGGTCCTCCTGGCTCCTGTCAGCAGGTTTGCTCTCTGTGGTTTTCTCTGTGAGTATAATGCTTGTGTTTGTTTGGTCCCCTGCCTTGGTGTTCAGCAAGTGCTGCATTTTGGTAAAGATTGTGATAAATTACAGTGTTGGGTATAATAATAAATGTTAGTATAGTGCATATATAGGCCATTGAGGAATATATCAGATTTGGTTCTGTCTTTTAAATGCACTTTTATAACATTCCTTTGAAAGGAGTCTTTGCCTTTTGGTCCATGTCTGTTCTGACAAGAGCTGTAGTACACGAGGATGTAAAAAAAAAAAGTGTGCAGCATGGGACTCCTCTCCTTCAACAGACCCAAGAGCTGCCAGTCTTTGCCGAGTTAGAGCCTTCTGGCATGCACTCATGTAAACATGTTTATGTTTTTGAGGCATCTGTTGAGCGTTCTGCGAAGTTACATTCTGCTCTTGCTCCTGTGGGAATGGTAAAGAATTGGCCATAGGGTTCTATGAATTGTCAGAGAGTGAGCAGTTAATTCTTGACATCTGCTATGCTGAAGTGACTGCCAAGTCGAGTGGGAAGTTGGCAAGGAAATAAATATTGGTGGGCCCTAGCAACAGGTACTCCTGAGAACCCTTGTTCTGGGAATGCTCAGGCAGAGTCCACGTTATTAATGTTGTGATAGGATTTAAGGCCTATTTATAGGGTTTGTCTGTGTCTTATCAGCTCAGAGTGCACAAATGGTCTTTGCTGTATGAGGGCCCTGATGCATTTCAAGTACGTGCTTATAACTGGACTCTCGTGTTTGATGTCTATCCTATGTCAGAACCACTACTACAGAGATATGTGCGTGTAATGCGTTGGGTGCAATAAGTTCTTTCTCTTAGTAGTATACTGACGACACATTCATATACAAGATCCTTTGGGAATCCTCTGGATGAAACTAGCTTGTGTATTCTGTAAAAGCATTACTCGTGAGCACTGTAAGTGAGCACTGTTATGTTCTCATTGCAGAACTTGAAGCCAGAGAAGCCTGTGCCTGGCTGCGAGCTGCCGGCTTTCCCCAGTATGCCCAGCTGTTTGAAGGTATGATCCCAAAGAGCGGCTGATACTGAGAGTAGAACTGCTAATATGAATAATCTTTCAGAACCTGACACTTCTGATGGGAGCACTTCCAAGTTCTGCAGTATCTTCATGCAAACCTATAGAAAGCGTGCAGCATGGTGCGTGTTCTTGCAGGAGTTACACCTTATTGAGGCTGGTGTGGCCTCAGGAGAATTCTGCAAAGGACCAGAGCTTTTCTGGTTGAGGTTATAACGTGAGTTCTGCTTCTGTGATGTTCTGTTGCTTATAATTGTCTTAGTCTCTTCCTTGGAGCATTATTTATTGTCTGACACACAGAAAAATTGTCAAAATAGATTTTGACACATTTAGCCTGTGCTAAACCTGTGGCAAAATTCCCTGCCATCATAATTCAAATTTCAGCTCCAACTTCTTGGTTTGCAGATATGCAGTTTCCTATTGACATAAGGACGGTGAGGAAAGACCATGAATTTTTAGATGGAGATGCAATCGAATCACTGTTCAGGTAAATGTTTCTCCTGGATCATCTTTAACACCTGCAGGTTCCACTCGGTGTTTGTCACTCAGCTGGTCCTAGCTTGGTTTGTGTCAGAGTATGACAATGTCACTGACGCTGTGACTGTACTGGGGCATAACTGACTCTGCGGGCTTTAATTAAAATGTTGGTTAATAACTCCTTCGGAGGATTTACCTTCCCAGCCTCTTTTATGTATTTATATATATATATATATATATATATAAATTCTTTTATATATATTCTTTTATATATATATTCTTTTATATATTCTTTTATATATATATTCTTTTATATATTCTTTTATATATATATATTCTTTTAAGAAGTCAGCACAGTGTTCTTTCATTTTCAAAATCTTGAGTCAGTTTTTCACAGTCAGTCCTTAAAGCTCATTATAAGATTTTTTTTTAATACAAGTGCAGCTGATTAAGTACAGTCCTCTTTAGTTTTGAGCTGTCAGAACTGGAGCTGTGAATGTCACAGGTTAGTGTTGTCAATGTTAGTGGGCACTGGTTGGGCCAAAACATACGGAGAACATCTGGCTGTGCACCAGCCTTTGGCACCAATAACACTGACTCAGTTTAGAAGTTTGCTACTGGTTTGGAGCATGTTGGTTTTTGAGGGGGAAAAAAAAATAGATTAAATTCAACTCTTTCTTCTGCCCTAGACGGCTGAACACGTTGAATAAGTGTGCACTGATGGAAGTGGAAATAAACTGCCAGAGGAGCCAGGTATGTTTGTGAAATACGGTTAATTTTCTCAGTAGAAAGGTGATTAACTGTTATATTAAAATACTTTTTTCAAAGGTGTGTGAAGGATTGCTTGTTGCCAGACAACACAGCAAACGCAGCACCTGGGGAAATGCTTGGTGTGGCTGAGGTCTCCAAGAGGGTGTGCCATAGTCCCACAGCCAAGTGTCTCTACCTGAAACTTTTGGTCACTGAAGCATGAAGTGTTTGATTTGTTTGTCTTTGGGTAAAAATACTTGGCCAAATCCTCTGGATTTGTTGCAAAACTGAATTTTTCATCCCGAGATGAAATCTGCCATTTTTTCCTATGGTAAACTTAGCGGGCTTGTCAGCATGCTGGGGTGTAGTTTGTCACCATGTTTTTCAACTACCAGAGCAGAGCTCAGGGTAGACCTTTGGTAACTGAATGTTCATGTTTCCATATGTAGGTTTAGGAGGTAGGCAGTCTTGTTTTGTTTATGGTTTTTGATAATGTAAAGTTTTCAAAACTGCCCTTGAAATGTACTTTTTTTCCTTCCAAGAGTGACGACTCTGATGATGAACCTTGTGCAATAAGCAACAAATGGGCGTATGAGCGATGCAGCCGGAAGTGGTTTCGCCTTGAGAGCCTAGAAGGTTCCACAGAAGGTGCTGGTGCATCCCTCCCAGGCAGCCCAGTGCTGAAAAGCACCGGCAATGAAGACAGAGTCCTTTTGGACCGTGATGACAAACATGATGTGTCATCAATTCACAGCACTAGCAGCGGTGACAGTGATGCTGTTAGCTCCCCAAAGTCTTTTGAAGACATGGAAACCAGCCCGAGTTCCTCCAGTAGAGTTGCTTCACTGGAATCTGCCTCTAGTTGTTCACCTCCTCCCAGTGACTGTTTAAATGCCACCAATGAGAAGAAGCCTTCTGATAAGTCACCGTACAAAAAGAGGAAGGGCCTTCTAAAGAAAATGGAGAAGTTGCACTTAAGGAGCAGCAACTTCAGGAGTGGTCAGTCGAAGGCCAAACCCATCATAAGCGAACCTTTCCTTCTGGAGGGACTTAATGAGGAGAAGATGAAGATGCTTAACTGTGTAAATATTGCTGATCTCCCTGGCATCCAAACAAAGAACAATTCTTCCTGTTCTCCTCCTAGCTGCAGTAGCATCAATAAGTTTGAAAACAGCAGGACAGTGAGCACTGCCCGTCCTCTTAGAAAACCAGAAAGCTGCTGTGAAAGAAAGGGGAGGTGTGCTGAGCACTTGGAGTCTGGCAAAGACCTGCTGTGGAGTGATGTATCTCAGAGAAACCGAAACAATGAAGTAGAGTTACAGATGAACCAGATGTTTCAAGTACCACACGGCCACAAACCTGGCACTTTCCCCAAAGCCCTTATGAAAAGTCCCATGTCTCCAGGAGATGACTCTCCTGTCAGCTGGAGAACTGGCTGCAGAAGGAGCCAGAGCAGAAGCAGGTCCAAGGACTCCAAAGCCTCCAGCAGCCCCATCTCACGCACAGATAACAGGCTGAGTGTGTATGACAACATACCTAATGTTGAACTTGATAAGCTGGAGGCAGCAGAAGTTGGAGACGATGATGTTTTTTCAGAACTGAACAGTGTTATAGAAGATGTCAAGGGTCTCAGAAAGCTGGTTGATCAGTGGACAGAGAAGTTCTCAGATGATGGGTATTTGGACTTATCCAGTGACTTAACGGCTCTGTATCCGTCCTCACCTAAAGACATCTGTCTTGACACAGAGCACTCGGAAGTTAAGAAGGCAGCTGTGCTGTCTTCTGAGGGAGAGGACAGCTGTGAGCTGGGCAAGGAGCTCAGCTCTACAGAGCTGATGTTCGTAACAGACCCTACAAAGACCAACAGGTCAGTCATCCTTGGGTTTCCCTATTAAAACACCCTTCTAGAAGCTTTCCCTGTTGATTCTCTCCACTGAAAATGTAATTGTTACTCCAGAGCAAAACAAAATATACTTGAGGAAGGCTATTCTGGGTATTGGAGTCTGCGCTTGTGTTGCCAAGCACGAGGTCTACTTACGTCTGCTCTGATCTTGTTGGAAGCAGGGCTCTCATGATCTCAGGTTGGGTAGTAGGAAGAAGTTATTCTCAGGAAGAGTGGTAATGCAGTGGCATGGCTGCCCAGGGAGGTGTTGGGTCACCGGTCTGGAGGTGTTCAAGAGCTGTGGAGATGTGGCACTGAGTAATGCGGAGAGCATGGTGGGGATGGGCTGGTGGTTAGACTAGATGATCTTAGAGGCCTTTTCTGACCTTAATATTTTTTGACTCTATCGATACTTAGATATTTGGAGTTGGTTTGCTGTACTTCTTACTGAAACCTTCGGTACAGCTATAGAGAGTAGCACTTTGTTTGAAACGACTAATCACAAGTTGTTTGGGAACCATAGGTTGTGTTGAGTATTAGGGGTTTCAGAGAAGCAAGCAGAAGGCTAAGAGGGGTAATGGGAAGAGTCCTATGGCATGACCAACACTTATCCTGTAGGCACAGGAAGCAAAATGGGTCTGTGGAAGACAGCAGGAACGCGGAGGGCTTTTCCATGCAGACTGACAGTCCATCGGCCACCCAGCTGGCCCGTGCACAGAAGCTGGCATTGCTGAAACTCACTGCTGTCATGGACAAGTACTCCCCTTCCAGTAAGCAGGGCTGGAACTGGTAAGTAGTCTGTTGTTAAAGCAAATAGTATTGGAAAGAGGATTTAAAGCAAGCAGGTGAATTTCCTCGTCTAACTAGGTGACATTGTCCACAGCGAAGAAAGTTATCCTGCTAAATCAGTGCTGCTTTGTGCTTATTGCAGTGGCATCCAGCATTTCATCTGCTGTGGACAAAACTTCTGTTTCTTACTGGTCACTGGTTTCAGAGCACTTTGTAGTTTCTCTCTGAATCTTCCTGTGTTTGGGGCTGTGGCAGAGGTGCTTGGCAGAGTCAGCAGGACTGGAGGCGAGTGCGGGCTGGGCAGAGCTGTGCTGGAGAACTGCTAAGTTAGATGTGCTGGTTTTTGTTTTCAGGACTATACCAAAGTCAAAAAAAATAAACACCTCTGACTATGAGGACAAAAATGTCTTTGGGGTCCCCTTGCTGCTGAATGTTCAGCGGACAAACCACCCGCTGCCTATCGGCATCCTGCAGGCGCTGGACTATTTAAGAAGCCACTTTCTTGACCAGGTATGACCTGAGGACGTGCCACTGAGCAGAGAGACAATGCTCTCAGTCAGGGTATGCCTGGGGGGATTAGCCATGCTGCTTCCATTGATACCAAATATGTTGGTGGTGTTAAGTCCTGCTACCATAGGGTTTTAACTATCAAAGGGAAAGGGAGGGAGCAATGATTTCATGTTGAGGTTTGAGTCCTGATGACTGTCTTTAACATTTTCTTTTTCCCTTGTAGGTTGGCCTATTCCGCAAATCTGGTGTTAGATCCAGAATCCTGTCCTTAAGAGAAATGAATGAAACCAGCTCAAACTGTGTGTGCTACGAAGGGCAGTCAGCCTTCGATGTGGCAGATATGGTGAAGCAGTATTTCCGAGACCTGCCTGAGCCCATATTTACCAGCAGGCTCTGTGAATCCTTCCTCCACATCTACCAATGTAGGTGACAAAAGCTTTGGCTTTGCAATTCCTTGATATCTTATGCTCCTTTAGTATTTGGCTGTATAAAGCTGGACAGACTGGGACAGGTGCTGTGTCAGGCAGTCAGATGAGTCAGGGCCTGAGTGAAAAGACAGCTTCAGTGCTGTTATTTGGGCTACAACTAGAGCCAGCTCTGTAAGTCCACTGACACGACACTGAAGAAAAACTAAGAGTTGTGCACCAGCCTTGTGGAATGTGCGCACTGCCCTGTGCTGGGCAAAAGCTGTACGTGTGCTGGGATGGTGAATAGCAGTCTTTGTGCTGTGAGCTGGAATGAAAGGGCAATGCATGAACCTATGTTTTCAGTGCCTTGCTTTCTATGCCTCTGATGGACACTGCCTTGCAATCAAGTGTGACTTCCATTGTTATCTGTTTCCAGATGTGCCAAAGGAGCAGCAGCTGCAGGCTGTCCAGGCTGCTATTCTCCTTCTGCCGAAGGAGAACCGAGAAGCCTTGAAAATTCTCCTCTTCTTCCTACGAGATGTGGTCGCATGTGCTGAGGAAAACCAAATGACCCCAACCAACATTGCTGTCTGTCTCGCCCCATCGCTGTTCCACCTCAACACCCTCAGACGGGACAGTTCCTCCTCCTCCACTCGGTATTTTATTGTACTGAGCATTGCTGCTTGCAGTAGCATTTTTGTGTAGCTGTCCCAGGCTGAGCGCTTCTAGGGGGCGGGTAGTTGGGTTCGGTACAGACTTGGGAGCAGCCCTCAGTTCAGGCTGAGCGCAGGCACTGTGCCCCTCCTGTCCTGCTGCTGGTGAGTGCGTGAGCAAGGCAGCACAGGCCTGGGACTCAGGGGTGCCCCCTGTCCTGTGCCCACTGCCTGTGTTACCAGGGGTGTACAGGGCTGTCACTCTTTCCTCTGGCCGATAAGGGATTGTTTCTGCCGAACAGAGCCACGGTGATCCTGCACGTTTATCTCCATAAGTTACACTGTCTGGGTTGCATAACATCTCCTGCTCCTACGTGCGGAGAGGAAGGTGCCCTTGGCCCAAAGTAGGCAAATGGAATCTCAGAGAGCATTCAGCCTTATCTATGCTCCTAAGGCACAGCTGTTTGCTCTGCTCTGTGTCCCTGCGTGTGGACAGATAAGGGTCAGGGCACGGATGCTTTGAGGGTAGCACAGTGCCCAGCAGCACAGCACCTGCGCGCTCCTCCTGGCTTCACTTCAGCATTCCTCTGAAATATCAGGATCAGAAGGACAATCTGAGCTTTCCCTTTGCTGTCACTGTGGAGGAGGGGGTTCCTTTGAACCCTTAGCGGTGCTGCAGCATGGCATTAATGCTGTAGAGCAGGGTTCAGGCTTCAAAGCATGGGGGCGACTGCCTTTGAGGTGTGTGGCTGAGAACTTGATCTCCCAATGGATTTTGGAGCTGTGTGGCAGGAATGCACAGAGATAAGTGGCAGAGGGGACTGTTTCTGAAATGGGGGCAGTGTGGTCCTTATGGATGGTGTAGGGTCTCAGAGAAGCACAGAACCTGCAGCCTGCACACAGAGCAGTTGGGTTGTGGCTATCTGTGTGTGGTGTGATCTGGGAAGCGAAGTGCTGTGCCTTGTTTCTCCTGAGCGGAGGTGCCCCAGCAGGGGTAAGGCAGTGATGCCACGTCAGCCTTGCATGGCACCCCGATCCCATACAGCCTCTTGCTCACTACCTTTTCCTTTCACATCCACAGATCGAGCCAGAGAAAGTGCAGTCTGGGGAAGCCAGACCAGAGAGAGCTGAGCGAGAACCTGGCAGCCACGCAAGGCTTGGCCCACATGATAACAGAGTGCAACAGGCTCTTCCAGGTATGGTACTTGTTGTCACGCTGCAAAAGCAGGGGCAGGGGTTAGCTGCCCTGGGCTTGGGGCCTAAGGCTAAGAGGGACAATGGGAGGAGTCCTTTGGCATGACCAACACTTACTTATCCTGTAGGCACAAGAAGCAAAATGGGGCTGTGGAAGACAGCAGGAATGTGGAGGGTTTTTCCATGCAGGCTGACCTGCATGAACCTGCTATCAGCCACCCAGCTGGCCTGGGCACAGAAGCTGGTATTGCTGTATTATTTGTGCTTGGTGTTTGTGCAGTTGAGGGCTGCCCCCTTCCCACTGGTGCCTGGGGGGTGGTCTCAGCCAGGGCTGACCCTCCCATCTTGAGGAAGCTGGCAAGGGATGAAGCTTTGTGCTGGAACATGGTTGTAGTGACAGCTATGCCTGTGTGTGGCCACAGCCCCTCATCTTCTTGTTCCCCCCCCCATTAATTTGCATTTGGATCTTAACCCACAGGCTGACTTCCCAGCTTGACCTTGGCCCTTCCTTGTTGTTATGGACTTTATGCTGGCACTCACTGGACTGAGACTCTCACTGGCTGCTATCACTGATCCTGCCCTGTTGGCTGCTGCCCCCCACCCCCGGCTCACTCAGCACCCCTCAACAAGGATGTGCCTGATGATCTGCACTTGGGGCTGACCCTCTTTTCCACTGTTGTCTGCTGCCACGCTCGCAGGTACTGGGGATGGGATGGCTTGTCCTGCAGCTTGGCACAACTGATTCCCAGCCCCCTTATCCCAGGGAGTCCTTGGGGCATCCCATCATTCAGCTCTGGTTGTCTTTCTTGCACAAGGCTCTTAGCAGTATGGAGCTACCTCCCTCATCCTTTCCCAGTGAGCCCTGCAGCCACTGCCGGGGTGGGGTGTCCTGATCTCCCTCCTCCTGGCTCTCAGCCCCAGCACTGCTGCTTGCCCCAGAGCTACCCTTGGGCCAGGAGCCCTTGGGCCCATGGTGCACTGTGAGGGGCTGTGACCACTTCCTCTGCCCTTCTGGGAGAGAGGCTGGGTGCTGGCAATGGGGGGCAGCGGAGGCAGGGCTGTTTCCCTTGCTGATGGTGACCATGAGGAGTGGCCCCTGAGGAGCTCTACCTGGATGGGGACCTGCTCAGCCAGACCTGTGCCTTCACCACTGGAACATGCCTGACCCTGGCTGCTGGCTCTAGACCAGACTGTGCCTGGCCTTGTCATCCACTGTCAAGTTCCAACTTGTGCTCAGCTGCCAAGCACTGCTCAGGTACTGTGGGATGGCTATGGGGCCCAGCTCCGCCTTCTGAGGTGGGACAGTTCTGCCATAGGATGCAGGCAGCTGTAGGAGGTGATGCTCACAAACAGTTGCATCAGTAAGCAGGTAAATTACATGAGACACCCCCTGTCACAGTCCTTCCAGAGGATGGCACAGGGGCAATGCCTGTGCCTGCTGCCAGCAGTGTTCAAAGTCCCCTGAGTCCTCAAGCTCTGCTGCTGGTTTATCTGTTTAATCTCATGCAGTTGAGCTCTCCTTTTGCTTGGGTTTGTTGGAAGGTGCAGTAACAGGGAAAGCAGCATGGAGTTCCCATTTTGCTAGCTGTGAGGATGCTGATTGTAGAACTGTCCTAGACTCAGCAGTACAGTGTGGCTGCACACATATGGCTTAGCAGCTGGGCTCTGAAGGCAGGAAACCACTGCTTGGCTGGATCCTAGTACAGGGCTCTTGCAAGGTAAAGCGATAGGAATGTGGAGTGTTCTCGCAGGTGGATGCCTCAGTGTTCTCCACGGACCTGCTGTGTTGATTCACAGCCCCCTGCTGTTTAAAGCTTCCTCAGGGAGGGGTTGCAGACAGGGTGCCCCAGCAGGGGTAATGCAGTGATGCCCCATGAGCCTTGCATAACACCCCTGATCACACACAGCCTCTTGCTCCCTATCTTTTCCTTCCTCATCCACAGATTGAGTCAGAGAAGAGTTTGACCTCTTCTGCAGCTACAAGTGTGCAGCCCTATCAGTTCACTACCACCTTCAATGCAACGAGCACCCCCCCTGCACTGAGTTGAGGGCTGTGAAAGACACTGTCAAACATCAGGTGCACCTTGCAGTTCTTATTTCTCCAACTCCAGGATAAAGAGTACAGCCATGGGGATTCAGTTCCTGTGCCCAGAAATGCTCCTAGCTGTGCCCACCTCACCTGTCATTTGCCTCTGGACCCGAGTGCTTCTGCACTCGTGCTTCAGTTCCCCCCCCTGCCATCAGACACAGACACAGGCAGTCAGTCCTTTTATTTTTACTCCACCAGGAACAAGTTAGTTACATCCTTTCCACAGGCTTAATTCCCAAGATGTCAAAACCCTTGGCCATGATGGTGGCAGTGGCCTCGCACAGCAGCAGCCTCCACATATTCACTTTCACAATATGGCCTGCAAAACAAAAGACCAACATAGGAGCTGGAGCCAGATCAACCACCACTGCCCTCTCTTTTGGGGACCATCTCCCCCCAAGCTGCCCCTGGCACTGGCTGCTCACAGCTTAACCCTCCTGCTCTGCCAACCCCTTTAGCCCTCCCCCATGGACAGCACTTGTTCTCCAGCCACCAGTAAGGCAACAACAGCCTTCCCCCCCCCCAACAGGGACAAACCCTGCACTGCAGTACACAATGACGTGTGCAGTACCCCTAGGCCAGCACTCACCACTCTGCCTGTCCTTCTCAACGCAGTAGCAGTTGTCATAGAACTCAGTGAAGGTGGTGGCCAGCTCATAAAGGTAATCACAGAGCGTATGCAATAACAGATCATCCAGGATCTTCTGCAGAATCTCCGGGAACCTCAAGATGCACTTTCCCAGTTTCCACTCCTTCTCATGGTCAAGGACAAGCGCCTCCTCCCTGGCTGCTTTCCGCAGCATCTCCTCATCAATATTGGCCAGACGAGCAATAGCCCTGAAATGAGCCGGAGCACAGTCTGCTCGTCATTACCAACAGCTTCCACCACGGCAGAGCAGTACCCTGCTTCAGGTACCCCAGGCAAACATCTCCAATGACAGTGAGTGATGGAGCTGACTTCTCTTGCCATCTACCCCTAAAGGCACTGATTCAACAGAAGCCACGCCTTCCCCACCCCCTCCCTTTGCACTATAGACTCAGAGATAATTACATGCTTCAAACGATTCCCACCGTACTCAACTCACCTGATCCGCGTGAAGGCATACAGCAAATAAGCAGCTGTATTTCCTCGGTCATCCAGCATCTTGTCAAAGGAGAACACGTAGTCATTGAGTCTGTTGTGGGAGAGATCTGCATATTTAATGCATCCAAAAGCGACTGACATCTGGGCAGCTTTCAGCTCTTCTGGAGTGAGGACCTATCACAATTTCAAAACAGGTAATGATCAAAAGGAGGAAAGCTACGTTGGCATGGCAATGCCTAACAGCTTACATGGAAAGCGCTGGGGGTTTTACCCCCGTGGCCCAGGGAAGCAAGTTCCCAATTGCCTTTCCACATGGGGGACTGACACCCCGTCTGTGCCCTCAGGCCTGCAAGCACATGGTGCACCCACTGCTCCTGAAGGCCTGCCCACCACATAACATCTCCCTGTCTGCCACCATGCAGGTGAATTTTCACACTGTGCTCCCACTTCTCACAACCTGCGCATACAGAGTACAGTGTGCTCTGAAATACCCTTACAGCACATTTGGATCAGCCAAACACTCAAAGAGCACCTCCTTGGTACAACTGCATGCTGTCAGCACAGCCGAGTGGTTTGTACCCATGTTGTTCAAGCACTTTAGAGATCACTGTGGTGTCTCCGTTTAAAAGGGAGCTTTCAGCACAGCATGAAGAAGCCATGCTTCCCGATTCCATTGCCTCACACAGGGCTCGGACCATTTGGTCCTTCTGGTCCATTCTGTGGCCTACCCTGTCCAGTTCTCTTTAGGCCATCAGAATCCAAAACAGATGAAATCTTATTAAGCAAAAGCTTCCAGCAAACACTGTTGAAGGGAGCAGGTGAAGCCTGACACCAGCACCCCCTGCAGCTCTCCAACTACTCATCCCCAGAAGTCACTAAACCCGGTAGGCCAAGCCTGCAGCTCTCATCATCTACCACCACATGCTGCACCCTGAGGGAGTCACAGGTGCCAGCCCTGCAGCCTAGCTCGTACCAGCTGCAGGGCCAGTGTGCAGTCTGCAGTTTACACCTCACTGTTATGTATCCAGGATTGCTCTCCTTTCTCCAAGACAGCACCATGTCCAATTGTTCCCAAGTAACAGTACCAATTCTGTAATAAATCCACCCCAACCCCCATGCAACCTGGCTGCATCCGTAGTCTCAGCTCACATTCAAAATGTAGTTTTACACCTGTGAACAAATCTGTGTGGTTCACTGGAGTGATCAGCTACCTTGTCCCGTTCCTTGTCTTTCAGCTTGTCCATGGCCCGTTTCAGCCCTTCTTCCAGAAGATCCATGAGACGCACTGCATCCCCTGACCGTGTTTTGAACTTCTTCCTGAAAACATACACAGCCAAAATGACCACTTACATGTAAGGCAAAACACTCCCAGGAATTTCCACTGCTAGCACACTTCTGGTCAATTAAAAAAACCCCACATACCCACACATTGCTTTGTACTGAAGAACTGGGCACCAGACAGCCAAACCTAATGGAAGGGGTAGGACTGACAATACACATGGGGTAGGCAGGAGTAGGGGGACAGGGAAGGCTCCAACAGTCAGAACTGTCCCACACATCAGGCTGGACACAATACCAGTGCAAGACTCAAATCCAGCAAGGCATCTTTTCTTTGGTAACGAGCCCACAGCAAAACCACTCTGTCTGCAACATTATGTGACTGCAGTACACACTGGTTTAACTGCAACTTAACTGAGACACAAGACCAACTCTGGAGCACCAGGGCATAACCTGCACACCAGAACGCTGGTGTTCTTTTCCCAACTTTTATTCCATCTTCTTCAGGGCACAGAGAAAACAAGGACATCATGGCCTCTACCACTGCCATGTCCAGTATTTGCATTACCTTCCTCTGCATTTCTACCAGCCAAGTCACAGCCCTCTCCTCAAATACAAGGCAGCAGATGTCAGACCTGACTTCAGCACTACTGTCTACGTGTATCCATATCACATACATACTCGTCAATAAACAAGCAAAAGTCTTCTGCACTCAATCCAACATCCTCTTCAGAGCACGTTCAGAGGAAAAAAGTGCATCTAGAGACTTACTTGTCTTCTCCCAGCACCACGCCGAATGCAGCATGAGTGATTCTGGTTACTTTGGGGTCATACCAGCCGATCATCTGCCCAGCTGCAAACACTGTTTGCAAATGCACCGCCTGCAATGAATAAATATCAACAACCAGTTCTCAACCCACTCTTCTGGGTATGGCTTTCTCGTCACTTTCATTTCCTTTACAATGTTGCTTTGACAATGTGACTTTAAATGCGTTTAGCTCCACAGAAACATTCCCCTTCAGAAAGTTTAACCTTGCAGAACTTGGACTTACAGAAGCAGCGAACAGCAAACTTACATCACTGCTCAGGTACGGCACTGACAACCTTGCATTTCCTCAGGTAAGAAGAGATGTAGGGTATACACAGTACATCTCCCTATGAGATTTAGGCTCAGCGTTATCTTCAGTGGTGACTGTGCTTTTCTCATCACTTCATTCCAGGGCTCTTCACAGAGGCCACCAGCCAGCACATCAGATTCACCATTACACCACTAAGGCCAAAAGCCAATACAGCACATGGAAAACCCTACAGAGGAGTTCTATTTACCTTATTGTTGTGCTTGCTATTTATGAGATTTCTGATTATCTGTATCAGCAGAGACCGGAGAGACTGACATACTCACCTGGCCACTGTCGACAACATAGATAAGGATATCACCCTTCTCTTCAAGCAGCCTGTGTCTCAGTGCAGCCAAGTCAGATGTGTCATATGTGTAACCTCCATCTGACTTCATGATTGTCAGCGGGACAGAGAAGCCTGGGACAAAGACAACCTTCCGGCCATCATCCACCTGGACGAAGCCTAGAAAAGCAATGGAATACTGCCTTGTGTCATATCTCAGGGGGAGGCTGTGGGACACGACTGGCAGAAACATCTCCTTTTCCCATGCTATCAGAAAGAAGTCCACGCACATGCATTAATAAATACTTAACATCTCAAAACATGATCAAAACCAAACACTAAGCCTAAATGAGAACTCCCTTAACAGCCAAGTCAGATTTTGTGTTGCACTTCCAGAACTCAAGACCAGGCAAGAAAGCAGATCTGTGTCACTCTGGATTTTCCAGAAGAGACTCAGTTGGATTTAAAAACTCACATCATCGGCATCCAGATCTAATATGTAGCTGCAAAAACAGCATTACAAAGGAAGGCACAAAAGGCAATGGAAGCCTACAGAGATAAGAGTAGTTAAAACAGTACTGATAGGGAGACTTAAGAAATGCAAAATCTAAACAGAAACACAATTATAAACTCATTATAGTCCACTTGGCTTCTTGTGTGTCTCAGAGTCAATGTGAACCAAAAGCGTCACTGCCTTCACAGAGAAAATGTATCTGATTCAAGTTCTCCTATAGTCACAACACTAACAAAGATACACTGGTGAAAATAAAATAAACTCCAGTAGTGCCTCGTGCTATTTCCAACAAATTTCCCCCACAAACTACTTTTGCTGTCAGCAGGAAAGATTCAATCTTTCTGGAGTGATATTATGAGTTCTGCCCATGCTTCTTTGGGAGGAAACTCCACAAAAGACCCACTCAGAAACTGCTGCTGAGAAGAAGAGCAAAGCGCAGAGAACATGCACCTCTCTGAACATCAGTCCCAGGCCTCGGAGGCTAGGAGTGAAGTTACCTCTTGTGCTGATCTGCACCACTGTTGATTCCAAGACAAAAAGCCTCACCTCTATCTTCAAATTCTTTCACGATGTCTTTCATCATATCTTGGTAGAACGACTCCCCTCTCTCTGTGAGTGTGACGTCCAGGCAGTTGTAGATTTTCTGGAACTCTTCAGGAAGAAAACAAATAATTTCATTAAATCACACAGTGGAAATTTTAGTAGCATATATTTACTAACAGACACAGCAAATCCCTAAATGTTTTCTATCTCTTGATCAAGCTATCAGAAAAAGGACTCAGACTAGACTAAAGAGACAAAGGCTTTAGTTGAACTCCTCCACAGACAGGCCACTTCCTTGGCTGCATAATCCTTTTTCTGTAAACTTGTTATGGCATGGTGGCAGCGACCTCATTAAAAAAACTAGAGGATGGTGAGAAAAACCACAGCATCCAAGTGCTGAGCCATGGCTGTGAATGTAGCAGTCACCTTTCCGAGACACGTCACAGATCAGCTCCCACGCTTTAATGAAGTCAGGGTCTTTGCTCTGCAGCAGCACCACACATTGGTAGGCTCGCTTCTTAAATTCCTCCTCTGTGTCAAATCTCCTCTTGGATTCCTATGGTAAAACACACTGCATGAAAGAAACACCCGTTTTTTTCCCTCGAAAAAGAGTAGAACATCTACAACGCGCTCCCAAAGCATGCTCATCTCAGAACACAGGTCCTTTAATCATTCCCCACGTGGACAACTCGAGACCAGATACTGTAATTCACTTATTATCCATTGGTAGCTAATTGCAATCATTTATTATCTGAACCTGATTCTCAGCTGTTGACATAAATATCACAATTATTTGCGACAAAATACCTTGTAAAAAGCTTGGAGATCCCCAATGGGAGGAGAAACAGTTAAATAATCTGGAAACTTGTCTTGCAGGTGAGCAATGAGCATTCCGAACTGGGTGCCCCAGTCTCCTAAATGGTTTAACCTTGAAGCAATTAAAGAGCACAACAAAAATGATTTCTCAAGCATATGTTTTAAAACACAAACATTTTAAATATATATCTTCTAAATGAGAAAACACATCGTAAGAGAAACCAACACCAGGCAAGCTCTGCCCCTGCTTCAGGGAAATGAAACTGCTGCCCATCTTGACTCCCAACCTCACTACACTTGCTCAGTTTCCAACCTTACTGCACATCGAGGACTACTTTTTTATGTGCTTATAAAGACGATCAATACCGACCAAAGTACAGAGACAGTTACTGTAGAAACGTAGCCAAAGAACCTTATCCCACCCAAAAAACAACTCTCACCTCAACACATCATAACCTGCAAACTCGAAGAGGCGGCACATACTTTCTCCGATGATGGTGGACCGCAGGTGACCAACATGCATCTCCTTTGCAATGTTAGGGGAGGAGAAATCCAGTATCACCTTACAGATGGTACAAAAGGAAAAAATGAATAAAGGCAACAGCCATTACCTCATCCCATGCGTTTCAAGTGGATTTTGTTGGGTGGGCAGAGGGGGGCAGCACATGCCAGCAGAGCAGCCCGCGTAGGACCTCAGAGCAAGCTTCAACCCAGGTCTCCACTTCATCTGCCCCAGAGGGCCAGGGATCAGTCGCAGACCCATCTGGGCACAGCATGCTGTCCCCAGGGAGCGCTGGAACATCCCTGTCCCTCAACCACCAGCACCCCACAGACCACAGTTGGTACATGTGGGCCACCCGTGGTCCCCCCATCCTGAAGTCACATAAATGCCACCGTAATGCCCAGCTGACATGGCCACCCATCCAATAAATCTCTTTTGGGGGGAAGGGGTGGGACTTGAAAGCAGCCCGCAGCCTAGCGCTTGCTTCATCTGCATGGGTGCAAGATGCCCGTCTGCTTACTGCCATCCGTACCCTTTTCCTTTTGCCAATAGCTGGTGGTTGAACTCCATTCATTAATAAACTGCTCAGCTGCTTTGATACAAAATCCTTCCGCAGATGGACGTTGATAAAACCTTTAGAGGAGAAAACCAGCAATGAGCGTTGGAGCTTCTGAAGTGCCTTAAACCACTTATCCTATTTTTCCCCCTTGGACTTCTCTTTCCTCACACTGAGGACAAGAGCTTATGAGGTTACCTCGACTAAACAAAAATTTACTCCAGCAATAGCAGAACAAAGCTGTCACTAGAAGACAGCTTCTGCACCCAGATTACAAGAGCCTGTTTCACACAACGATGTCCTTTACTGCAGCAGAGTCTGCTTGACCACCCATAACTCCTTTTAGCACACTGTCGCTCAGAGCTGAATTCATAAAAACTCTCTTTATTAGAAAAGAAATAATCTTATCAGGGTTTGCAGAATGCAAAAAGTAGTCCTACTATCTTTTCTTTCTTTCTTTTTTGTTTTTTTTTTTTTAAAGTTAATATCCTAAAATGTAGTTTCATCTGCCCTAATTCATGCCTGTAGAACAAGTGTTTTACTTCTAACAGTTAATGACTGAATTGCCCAAGCCCCCTGCAGGCCTGTGCCACACGATCTTTGTCTTTACGCTTCTGCGCTAAGAAATACAAGCCCTCCTATTTCTTCTTAAGTCACAGGGACAAAACAGACGCAGCAGTTAGTAGCTTCCATGCTCCTGCAGCACCTCAGTGCCAAAAGGGCAAGGCCTCCCCTTAACACCTTCAGCAACAGTAGCCAAGCCAGGTCTTGAATGAGAAGGACATACCAATTTTTTTGCAGTAAGTTCATATGATTGTGACCCCATACCTGCACACTGATATTCAAGGTGTAAAACCGATCCCTTAAGTGAAAAAATTTCTGAAGTGTTAGGACCATGCCAGCCAATTTGAAACAGAGGTAGATCTGCTGCCGCGGCAACGTAGGGGCTACAAAGGTCACCAAGCAGCAGCTAATTCATCTCATAACTTCAACTGTAAATGACAAGCGAGTCAAACTCAATTCAGCTCCACCCAGGCTAAAATCACCCTTTCAGCTTTCTAACACAGAAGTGTGTAACATGAAGTATCATACCAGGACCGGCGATTTCAACCTTCTCAATGCATTCATTCGCAGGAATATGTTTTGTTATTTCCTCAGCGATCTCTCTCGGACTAACCTTCTGTTCCCTGGTTTTGAGCAGTATCTGAAAAACAAAAAAAGCCGGTAAACTTCAACCCTCCACAGCACTCCACAAAGTGAAACAGAAAATGTAGATACTACTGTGTTAGAAGAGCCCCACGATCCTTTACCCTCATCACGCAGGCGCAAACACATCAAGGAAAACATCTCCAGCACCTTTTAAATATTAGATCAGCTCTGTCCACACAACAGAAGGCTAACTGGACCCAACATATTCAGCACACCCAAAGGTTGAACGTCAGAAGAAAATCTTTCAGGCTGCTAAGTGCTTTGGCAAAATCAGATTTCTTTAAACTGACTTAACTCTTTAAAAACCAAAACACCCAGCATGTCCTTTGCTCAGTGCGAAACCCTCGTTAATCCATTTCACAGGTATCCTCAGCTCTGCCAGGCCTCCTATCTGAAGAATTTAAGTCGTGCCTGCAAGAAATACTGAGAGAATCACACGATCATAGAATGGCCATGGTTGGAAGGGACCTCTAGGATCATCAAGCTTCAACCTCCCTGCCGTAGACAGGGCTGCCAACCTTCCCATTTAATGCTAGACCAGGTTGCCAGGGCCCCATCCAAGCTGGCCTTGAACACCTGTCGGGATGGGACAACCACAGCCTCTCTGGGCAGCTGTTTCAGCACCTCACTACTCTCTCTGTAAAGAACTTCCCCGACATCCAACCTAAATCTCCTCAACTTAAAACCATCTTTCCTTATCCTGCTATTACCTACCCTTTGAAAGAGTTGCCTCCCCTCCTGTATATAGGCTCCCTTTAGGTACTGGAAGGCTGCAACGAGGTTACCCCACTGCCTTCTCTTCTCCATGGTTCCTGATTTCTGATTACAAGCTACCGAAACAAAGAGTGTTCCATTCTACCTTAGACTCAAACTGAATGAATAAATAAGTAATAAAAAGCAGAACCCAAGCTACCGAGGATGGTCCCAATGCTGCCTGATTTTCTTGAGAGACCATCAGAAAAACTGCTGGTGAGGTAGCTGTCTTTTTCCCTCCAAACTTCCCACAGAGAGGAACTGCAGGAACATGACTCGGGCTCCTGTTCTAGGCTATTCCACAATTCACTTGTCCCTTCCCCAAACCTCTCACACAGCTTTTTGCAGATCTCAGAAAAACACCCTTGAGGAGGATGCTGAGAGCTTTCCCCTCGCACGATGCTACATTCATACTATTTCCTATATTACTGCAACTACTTGTTTCTGATGCGTGGTTTTTCGTTCTTAATGCGCCACGTTTTAAAACATTCTATCACCCTACTCCCACCAAAGCCAAAAAGAACACGTAGCCCTTGGTCAACTTAGAATCTAAGCTTGCTACTGCTACTACATGCTAACTTGCAGTCTGCTGCAAAATGTGACTTGTGCTTAGGCTTCAGTCTGCAGTTCAGATCTGCCACACTGTTGATCACTGCAAGATGGTTATGGCTTTGAATGGGCAAGAAGTGCAAACCTCTGTAGGGATCAAATTATGTTACCCAGAGTGCAGACTTCAAGAAGAATAAATGCAAAACCAGATGCTAAGCATGTTCCACCAGATGACAGGCATGGCCTCTGAATCACTCCAGAAACAGCCACAGCACTCCTATTACTCTAAGGAACAGGCAGAGCTCCTTGCTCAAGCCCCTGGCATTAATATGCTAACAAGCTCAAAGGAAAACAATACACATTTGTGAGGGCTGTTTCCACATCAGCGCCTGGAAGGGAGAGGCTGCCGTCTGGCACGTAGTGGCTGCCCTCAGTCAGATGATTCCTGCTCCCCTGGTGGTGAGCAGTGCTCCAGCTCCAAAGGTAACAGCAGCACGGTTAGATCCCTGACCTAACTCGCTGCTCTCACAGAATTGACCGCGCTGCATCCGCTGGCTCTGCTGCACTGATTACGCTGAGTGTCAGTACTCCCAAGCCCATGCTGGCATGCCTGCCAAGGGACAAACCCTACAGCCAAGCCCAGCACGAGGAACATTTACTCACGAGTACTGCTGACAATGGGGAACTGGTCGGACACTGAGTTATGTGAACAATGCTGACACTGAGAAGCCAGGACGGCTCAAGAATTCTAACAGCGACTTAATTGGGGTAAAGCAGCGGTCAGAAAAATGGCAAAGCTCTGAAAGTCTGTGTCGGTGCAGTCACCCAGCGCAGCCCTCTGGCTGCAGCCCAGGCACAGTATGCTAGCAGCGTGCTAACAAGACCAAGGGCAGACATGTATTCAGGAGGCTGTTTCTGCCCTGGCACCGCAGCCCCAGAGCCTGCTGCCTGGCACGTATCGGTGCTGCCCAGGACGCAGGCACAGGCACTGCAGAGGGCAGCCTGGGACTGCAGAACTTTATGAGCGTTTATCTTAAGAATAAAAGTTGCTTCTGTTGAGACCGCACACTGCAAAACCAAAGATCTCTAGTTATGAAGAGTCTACCTATTCCTCCAAAGGCAGCAATGCACTGGAAGTGTGGACACTTCCTTCATCCAAACGAGGATGTAGCACCTTCTTCCTCACCTCCTCATTTTACTTCACTACAGTCCCTTCCTACTGAGCAATGCCTGAGGTGCCTCTTACTCTGTCTGGGTCCTCTTTGGCCAATATCTTCTACAAACCAGCAGTGCCATAATTCTCCAAGCAACACTGCTGGTACTTGCCAGGAATAAAAACCCCACTCCCTCCTTGGCACACACAGCACAGGTGTTCTGTTAAATGAAGCCACTGATACAGCTGCCCCAAAACCTCCATACATAACAAAACAAACACAATTTCTAACTTCTGTTCCATATTTTAACAGAAAACACAGAAGTAATTAGGAAGTACTTAATCATAAATAAAGGAATACAATGATTTAAATCCTACAAACTTGCCAGTGATTCTGTGGCAAAGTATAACTCAGATATTCTTGACTCATCACAATCAACTAAAAAGAGACATAAAGACCTGCTCTGTAAAGGTCAATGCTTTCTAAGATGCCGTTAGATATTCAGTGAATTCTCATCCCAGAGGCCTTAATCAGGTCCAATACTGCAACTGTCACCAGGCCGTCTACCATTTTGCTTCCAGCAGGCAACATTCCTACTTTCCTTCTCTTTGCAAGATCTCTCAGATTTACCTGTGTTATGCCCATGGCGCTGTTGCACTGATAATCCCCAAACTTGGGCTGCTGGCTCGGTGTCACCACTAGCGGAGGGTTTTCCAGCTCTGGGTAGGCAGCCTGAATGGCAGCTCCAAAAATCTCCTGAAGACGGCTGTTGATATTAATCATGCTTTTCACTGTTTTATTTTGTTCCTCTTGAAGGCTCTGCAAAAACAAAATTCAGAAAGCTCAATTCACAGCACATATAGAACAATTACATTCTGCTTTTCTCCTTGGCTGCCTGGCAAAGCATGACTGAGAGATCCGTCTGACACCTCCAGTACAAGAGCAACGTATACAGCATGGAAATCATGAGACTCAAGAGATAATCTCCCTTTACATCACAGCCCAGACACTTCCCTTGAGCGCAGTGCTGCCTTTTATTTCTCACATATCTGTCAGTGATCCTGGTAAAGCAGGTGGGCTGCAGCTACATGACTATTTGAGACAGGACAGTGTGGGCTTACAAACTGACATTCTTCATAAAGACTTGTTTTGTTTAAGGAACCAAGAAATATCTGAAGCACAATCAACAATTAAGACATTAGAATGCAGAGTCACGCACCACTAACTGCAACAAACTGACATCATTTATTTACTTTCTCTTAACGAGAACAAAACCACGTCATACACCATTCTATTCCCTTACCTTCTGAAGGAAATGCAACCGATACTT
The DNA here is from genome assembly GCA_035772895.1 of Perdix hodgsoniae. Lineage (NCBI taxonomy): Eukaryota > Metazoa > Chordata > Aves > Galliformes > Phasianidae > Perdix > Perdix hodgsoniae. The sequence goes on from JAPSGF010000053.1 coordinate 1,898,020, forward strand.
CAGTTTTGCGTTTTCGTCTCGCAGTCCTTCCAAACTTGGGGAGACTCCCAGCCACCCAAAGTTCTTCAGATGCTCAATTTCTGCAGTTAGTGACTTAATCTCGTTTTCCTGAAAAGCAAATGAGGTGGATACACAGTGGGTCCTGGAGAAGGGAAACGGCAGGTGGGGAGTGCAGGACGTTTACAAGGTCCTGCCTTATAAAGGTAACAACTACAAGCAACGAGTAATTCCAACCAATTATTGTTTAAAGGTGGTTTCTATTTGTACCAAAAACATGGGTCAGTGAGGTAATAATCATCTTACTCAGCTCACAACAGAAGCACGAGAAAGACAACAGGTCAGGCTAAGAAAATACATTCTTAAAAAAAAGCATTTCCTCCAGCTTTTCCTTTATAATTTAGCAAAGACAACCAATGCTTCGATTCCAAATTCCCTGAAGCCTCCTCCTTCAGGCGTCAGCCAGCTCCACCACTTCTAAAGCTGGGCCACATTTTCTCCCCAGAGGATGAACCCACACAATGACTGATGCAACCTGTGAGCTCACAGGGCAGTGTGAGGCTGCCTGCAGCGGGCGCTCGCTCCCAGCTCACGGCATGTTTCCTCCCCTGCTGCCGAGTGGCTTCTTCTCTTAAAACTGTCATGAGGTGCTTGGAAGAAATTTCAGGTGGACTTTCACACTCCAAACAAATAAGCTCCAGCTTTCAGCCGTCCTTCAGGTTTGTGCCCTCCACAGCCCAAGAACTCTTTCTTTTGCAGTAGCAGCACCCACCGCTCCCCTCACCCCTCCTGACCTCACAACCCAGGTGCAATCACACAGCCCAGCAGCCCAATGCTGCTGCAGGGAGCAGCCACTTCCCTCTCCCAGCCCCAAGGAACCCAGCTCTCATAAGCCTCTTCTCTGTTGTCCACCTCCCCTGTAACCTGTTCCACAAAGAGAAGTCAGGGTGCTGCTGGAAACACGCGGCAGCTCTAGGAGGCAGCGCTCCCCATCCTGACCCCTCATCCGACCTCGGCAGGCTCTGGGCTACTGACATGCTCACAGCAGGAAGCAGCTCAGGCTATTATCACAGACAAATACGCTGCCAAACCTTACAAAAACGGGCTCGTTTGCTTTTTGCTCTTGGAACAATTGAAAAATTTTTTAATTAAGGAAACAAAATCTGGGTCATCCAATCTTCTGGCCCATTACCTCCACCTGAACAGCAGCTCCCAGCGTAACTGTGGACACTCAAAACTTCAGAGCTGGGCCAAAGTGATCTTAAGATTGCTCCATCTGCATAGCAAGCTGGAAAGCTTTTGAAGATTTTTGAGGTCATTCCTCATTTGCTCTTCAGCTTCAGTGCTTCCAGCACACTTCTTCTACAACCCCAAGGTGTCCTCTGTCACAGGAGAACAAGCTGCATCCCGCAGTGTTAGATGATCCAAAACCAAAGCTATGGCTGAGGCAGAACTGCTTCAAACAGCCCATCCCAGACGGTCTTTTGTATCTTATTACTTCTCTTCTGAAACCCAAGGCAGACCCTTTTGCATTCACTTACCTTTCTTCCCACTAATCCAAGAGAAAATATGCTTTCCTTATTTAAAAGTTTCCTTACTACCCTGACTTGGCAGTGTTTTGTATAACTTACAGATCTGCTTGACAAATTTCCAGACTGACCTTCACGTTAAAATAGCTTGAGAGATTTCATCACGTTATTTCACGGCTGTTTCACTGCAAATTTAAGTAAGCACTACGGCAACAAGCGACTCAGAGCAATGCTGGAGCAGCAAAACAAATAAACTCACCTACACTCAAAAAACCTGGAATGTCCTTTAAGAGAAACACAAAGATTACGTTCTACTCTCAAGGTCACATTATCTGTTAAGTCCTGCATCCACCAGCTCTCTGGCTGCCATTGCTGCTGCCATACAAGTTTCCCTTTTTTTGCTCTTCAACATCTAACGCAGAGAACGGATTGATCTCATTCAGAACCACCGAGCAGAAAGACTGAAAATCAGCTGGCATTACATCATGTCCCAGAGGAGAGGGGGGCAGGATGAGAAGGGCTGAGCTGGGCCAGCAGCAGGACAACATACCCATCGTTAAGCTCACCTGAGAAAGTCTTTGCACACACACACATTAACACAACATTAATCACAACAACCTGCAATAAGCCTGTAAATAAGTCTAGAAAAAATCACCTGTGAACACTGGGTATTTGTTAAACAGATATAAATCCCGAAACCTTCCTAAAAAATAAATTAGTACATTAAAGCACACACATCCCTTGTGGCTCCTTTCCCACAGTATATCCCGAGGGAGGGAGGCACAGAACACAACAACACTATGCCGCTGACCTGCAGAACAACTAACTGAAGAAAGGAAGGGAAAAGCTGCTGTTCCAGAAATAGAACTCCATCTCCTACTCTACCTGCACAGCCCTGGATGCATCACAACTTGTCAGTAAAGGGTCATACCTGATGACCACCTCACAAGAAGCTGCGGGAATTGTATGAAGCCATGCTGACATCTCCAAGGGCTCTTTGGTCAGCTGAGCACTAGCAATCTTCCCCTCACCTGTAAATACAAAAAAACTATAGCTTTTTCAAAAAGATCAAAATAATCCTTGTATTTTCTGTGAGCGTGTAATTCAGGCTCTGCTGAGTTATGACTGAACTTGTACATGCTTCATTCTCTGGGTAGACAATTTTACTCTGCTGCATTAAAAAAATGAGAAAGCAAAGGGCTGACAAAGCACAGCAGGGTTAAGAGCACCTCTCTCCCTTTCCCTTCTTGCCTCCCGCAGGGTTTTATTGCTCCTCCTGCCTGCCCGGCCTGACCAGCTGCTGAGCCGGCTCAGCACAGTGACTGAGCACACTGCTTTCTTTGCAGACTCGCTCTCCTGAACAGCTGATGAACCCTGCTGACCCCCAGGGCTCTCTGGAGCTGGGACAAGGGCTCAGCCCTGAGACGCCTTTTCTCTCTCAACAAATACAAATGAAAACGCAAGGAGCTGCACACGTTTAGGAACCAGGTTTCCTATCTCAGCGTTTTACGGCAGTACTTCTGTCTAAACTGCGAGCTGAAAGCATACTGAGGCTCTGTCTGAGCACACGCGTACGGCAGGGAGAACTCAGAGCCCAGCAATCCCTCGTGCCCAGGCCCGTCCCGAGCACCGCGAGCAGCAGACCTGCAGCAGGATGCGACGTGTTCCTAAAGCTGCCCTCGTACTCTCCTGTTAACACCAGCTGCGCTAACGCTGTCCGAACCACCTTTCATGTTTACATACGGCCCCTGATAACAGCTGGCTCCATCCTCCTTCCCCACCACAGCGCGGGAACACCCGCGGCTGCCGCCTCGCCTCGCCCCGCCCCGCCTGGAACGGGAGCCCCCGTTCGCCGGGCGCGGCCCCGCCCCGGGCAGCAGCCGCCCCGCTCCGCAGCAGCGCCCCGGCTCTGCTCGTGCCCCAGAAGCACGGCCGCGGCAGCGCCAACTACTCCGGCCGCTTTCTTCCTTGGAACACGAAGCCCGGCCCGCCCCTCCCCGGCACGATCACCCCCCCCTCGTTCACCCGAGGGCCTCCGCACGCCTTCACCACCCGTAGAACTGCCCGGCCGAGCCGCGCGACGCGCTCCGCTCCCGTCCCCGCCCCCACCTGCCGCTCCAGCCGGGCCGCCGCCTGCGCCACGCGCGCCTCCATCCTCCCGCTGCGGGAGCGGGCGGAAGCGGAAGCGGCAGCGTCAGAGCGGAAGCGGAAACGCCGAGGCGAGAGACAGCGCCCCCGGGCGGATGGGAGGGCGCCGATTAGGGTCGGGGCCGGGGGTGACGTCAGGCAGCGCGGTGAGAGAAGAGCAGGCGAGGAGCCACGTGTGTGCAGAACGGTTGCTTTATTCGAAAACCCCGCACGGAGCCGGGGGCCGCCACCCTCCGCCCGCGGCTTCAACGGGTGCTGCAGTCCCACAGCCCTGCAGCGCGCCGCGGCCCGCGGGCTCACGCTTCCCGTGCGGCACCCGCGTGCCTCACACGGCCCTCGGGCCTCGCTCACCGCACGCGGGGCCGCCCCGCGGACAGGCAGCTGTCGCACCGTTCCTCCACCGCCGCTTATTGCCGTCAGGCTGCTAAAAGGCTGAGCTGTACAAAAGGTTTAAAGAGCGTTACTTAAGAATAACAGCACCAGATGCTGCTTTTGTTCTTATTTAAAATTCTATTTCCCAAAAATACATTCCTAAATATACAAACTATACAATCTCGTCACTTTAATGCTGGTTTCTGTGATGATATACGTCAACCTGAAGTCCTTAAAACATCCACGCACTGACAGAAGCTCTAACGTAAAAAGGCCTCGGTACCTTCATATACCACATAAATAACTTCAAAACAAACAAACAAACTGCAGTTGTAGAAGTGTCCCGAAAGCAAATACGTTATGGTGATCACACGTCATCCGCAGAGAGTGTTGGAATGTTTATCCTGGGTCGTGTGAAAAATGCCATTTTCTCTCTAGAAGAAGATGATCAGCTGTTAGTGCAGTAGAGGTCTCGCCAGAAACGCGCATCACCTGCATTAACATGTATCCCACCATCTGCCACCACCAAGAACAGCAGCACACCCTCTCTCGAGCTACACCTTCTACGCACGTGCCACAGATCCCTGCAGCTAAACCCACAATACTGATCTAATTAAAAAAAAATAATAAAATAAAGCCATTTTAGAAAGGATCATTTATTGGCACGATGAGCAATGTTACTTGAGGAAGCAAAGGACTGCTTCTGCATTAAAGTAACAGTTTGCATGTTTGGTGCCAGGCAGGGAATGATTTGGACTATTTCTAGCTGCTTGCAGTGCTGCAGTTAATTCTGACTTCCAGATTGGATTTGAAAATTGGATTTGTTTAGCAGAACAGTTAACTACTTGTACAAAAAATAGCTGTATCAGTACATTAATCATCCGCAAAGAAGGCAGTCCTCACCCCCTTCACCAAATGATCCATGATTACCTGAACGACTGCACTTCCAAAGGCTCCTTCCGACTCTGCCCTCGGAGCCGGTGAACGTCCTTGGCAGCAGCTCTCATCATTTTATCAGCTTTGAGCTCACACTTGTGTTCTGTTTTTTCCACCTAAAAAACAGAAGAAAACTGTTTGTGTTTCCGTGAGGAATTGCTCTATTTAAATAAATCTGTAAATACAGCAGTTTCACCTGCAGGTGTGAAGGGTTTGAGAACTCCTAACACTGGAAGCAGAAGCCACAGAAGGTAAACTGAAGGCTTGTCAACCACTGTAACTAGGAGAGCTTTTTGTAGAGTCTTCTTCAAGCCCCTTGCTAAGAATTATGGCTATCATCTATGCCTTCTTTGTGTCATGATTCTATCATGATTCTTTCAGCATATGCAAAAACATGGTAACCTATTTCCCAAGCTCTATCCCAGAGGTTTTTTTTTTTTTTAAAAAAATCAACGACATGCTGCACCATCAGAACTTTCTGCCTGATGCCAGAGGTGCTGTGATACACTAGGAAAGCTGAGAAGCAGCCCTACGTACTAAGGAAAGGAACTTGTAGATGGAGTAAGGTTAAGTGCTAACCATTGCACACTGCACCTACTGTAGCTCAGGAGGCTGAACTTTACAGAACAGGTGGGATTTGTGACTTTCCATACGTGCACCTGAACTAAGACAGGAAACCCCTGTGTTACACAGGTTCAGGAGTAACAGAATGCCACAAGGAAGCTAAAGAGGCAAGACAAACTCCAACGAGGTTAGGGGAGCACTCAGCTCAGGGGAGTTCATACATCCATGCTAGACATACACTAACTAGAAATGATCATTGTCTTAAGCTCAGGATCATCATGCACAAGCTTTATTGAGCCATTATTTCTCTTAGGAGAAGCAGATTTAGATGCTATCCTCCTAACCTTTGTATTTGCAGGCAGGCAGGCACAGACTGCAGTCTGTAAACAGAATCTGAGAACAGCAACTTCCACCATCAATAGCTTGCTTGATGGAATTGTAAGTGCAAGACACGAGTGACCGTAGTGTTTGAAGTCCAGGTTGTTTGAAGTCCCATTTCTCAAATCACACTTGCCAAATGTTGAATCCAAAGGCAGGTATTACTTACTCGTTTTTCCACTAGCCTCAGCAGCAGTCGAAATCTCTCATCATCCTTCACCCACTGTGGTAACTCTTTCTCACCCTGACTTTGAGCTTGTTCTAACTGTTCCTTCAGTTCTCTCAGCACAGAGATCTCCTGAACTAGCCGATCGTGCCAGGTTTTTGAAGCCTGCAGGTCCAGCTCCAGGTCTAATGAGGTGCGAATCAGGCGCTCTGTACCAACAGACTTAATTGAAGGCTGAAAAAAAAAAAAATTATGTACAAGAGTGAGAACTACCGAGACCTCATGAAAGGCCCAATAGTTTTTTGTGACCTGTGCTTGTTCTTAAAACACTCCTTAGTTAAAATCAAAATCAAAATCTGCCCTGAGCACCTGAAGCTGCATTCTTTTCACCTTCTTCCCCAGCTCATTACAGCGCAAGCACTAAATGCTCTTACAATAAACACAGCAGAAAAATTTTTGCTACTCAACTCTAATACGATGGAAGATACCAGGAACAATCTTTCTAAAATGATTTCTCTAAGCAAGCTCTGAAGTTAAACAATCCTGTCACATTCTGGCATTTCAAGTAAATTATCCTTAAGACAAGTATCTCGCATGCAAAGAAAAGTTTTCGAATGAAAACACTTGGCAACTGATTTGTGTTTACAGAACATTCTCCTTTCTAAACAGTTTTCACTTCTTTTCCTACACTTCTGTACTAGACAAAAAGCAAGCAGTGATGCTTTTACCCGTTTCACTCTGACGCTTCGTCTCTCCATTGCATTTCGAACAAAGGGGGTTTTTTTGGATAGCGTTGAACTGTCACTGTCACTGCGATTCAGCTGAAAAAACGGAAGTGAAAAAACATTTTCCATCAAACATACAAGTATGTACTCACATTAGCAGCAACATTACATTGTAAGCTGTGATGTAAGCAGAACTTCCAGCTTTCATAAAGCCTGCAGCAGACACCACCCCCCAAAAGGACTGAAATTTCTGAAGTCAAAGGGGAAGAGAAGAAAGCAGTGTCAGGACTTGGTAAAAAACTGAGATGACGCAAACACTGGTATCGTTCTCTCATTAATGAAAAGCAGTATTTTATAGATCCAGGACTGCATTTTCCTTACCCGACACACGTACTGACTTTGTGGTCCCGGTGAAAATGTTTTGGAGCGGATGATGGTGCTACCCCTGACAAACTGAGTTTGTGGTGGATTCGCTGCTCTTTTGTCTTTTGGACGAACTACAGCAGAAGATTGTGCGAGGCTCTCTGTGTTTGTCTCTTTATCCACCTGAAAGACAGATACTGCAGTGTAAAATGCCAGCTTGCCATCTTACCAATGACATACCCAGGGCTGTCTGGCAGCCACCTGTAATAGATCTCTGCTTTCAGCCCAGAGGCATCGCACTTAAAACCAGATACTCTTTAGCCCTTTTCATACAGGGTGTTCTGACACTTCACTCTGAACTCAGCTGCTGCTACATTAACTGTATTGCTCCCTAAGGGCTCCGTGTCCATTGATTGCTGTGCAACACAATTGAGTCCAATAAGCTTTGCCTGTTGGATCCAGTATATCAGTGTGAACCAGCAATTTCGCATACAGAAAAAGCAAGCTACAGTTTTGAAGACCACTCTCTTACCTTTTGTGCATCTGCAGCAAATACAGATATAAATAGCTGTGCGTACATGCACACAGAGCAGATCTAGAGCACATCAATTATGCTTGTGAGAATGTAGTAACACTCAGAATTATATAAGGTCAAAGCCACAGCCACATATTAATGAAAACAGTTTCCATGGATAACAAAAGAAGGCGTGAAAATGCTTATTAACCATGGGAAAAAGTGGTCATGCAGTTATTTAATATTTCAGTTAGGTAAGCATTTAAAAATCAATTATGAGCTTTCAAAAACTGCCGCAGCTCTGCTCAGCTCAACAGCAACCCAGTCAACTAAGCAGCAGCAATTTCGCCCTTTAAGCTGAAACCTTAAATAAAACAAGAGCTCCCTTAGCAGGAGATGAACTGAAAGGAGAAAAATGTTGACATCAGACAACAGAAAATATTCTAATAAAAACAACTTTTTTTTTTGAGTTTCTAGAAGTCAGAAAATCTTTTGTTAGAAGGAAGAAAAAAAAACCAGCTAACAAAATACACAGCCTTAAGTACAGTATCACAGGATAGACAATATTGGTTCGGCATAAAGGACATTGGGATAGCATTACACTTTCCTCTTCAAAAGAAGCACCTGGTGCAGACACAGACCATTCACACTAGCAATGCCTTGTGGTTGCGTAAGCAAATCAGGTTGTTGCCCAGAGAAATATGAAAATGATTATTTTCAATACCAATCCATAACAGTTTTTGGCAAGAGAAAGTCTGCACAATCAAGCTAACTGAATGAACTCATTCCTGCTGAAAGAGTCAGTTTCCCAGTGTAATTTGAGATTTGGCCATAAACAGAATAAAAATCAAGAACAGGTACTTCCTTACTGCAGAGATCTGCGTCTTCAGTGTTCATAATCAGTTCTCAATCATTGCCTCACCAAGGCTTTTTTTCCCTGAGGGTTTATTCCTTTTGACATTTTAAAACTAGAGTGAAGTGCGAACACTGCACATGTAAGCACTTAAGAGAAAGGCAAAGGAAGATCCTCAAATCTTTGGATGGTGCAGTCAAGTGGGGGCTGCTCAGAACACAGCATTAAACAACAGAAAGTTTAACTAAAGCTTTACCTTTACTGCCATTTCCGTGTGAGGATGGGAATTCAGACTTTCTTCTGTTTCCCACAGCAATTTTCCAGCACAGAATTCTTCCTCCTCTTCTGCTTCATTTTCACTGATCTCATCCAGTTCTTCCTGCTCAGCAGCCTCTTCATCTTGCCTATTAAGAACAGCCTCTGTTATTGAACTGGCCTGTTTTGTACAATATTCAGGTGTTCCAGAAGGGGGTTACTTCCTGTAAGCTGCTGAACAGAAACTCATCCCTACGGCAGTAAGTTGCACCTGTTGCCAGTGTTTCTGTAGCAACTGGGACTACGCACATGAAGTTTTATATACAAGAGAATAATGAAAACTATAGTGAAGCTGCAGTAGAAGATGACCATTGCAACCAGAACCTTCCATTCACACTGATCTTGATACAAATGGAGAAAGTTCAGGGTTCAGCCATGTGGCCTGAGCTTAAGATGAGTACATTTCTCAAGATGCAACTAATCTTAGTTTAAGAAGTGATACTGGAGAAAATGGAAACTCTTTTTTAAAGATCCTTTTCAGCTCCCTTGAACTCTCTGCTGGCTTCTCAATCAAATCCATTGGTCTGGCTTGCACTTTTATTTCAAACATAAGGCCCCATTAATAGAATTTGAAGCTGAACAATGTAAGCAACCACCAAAACCAATACTGAAGCAAAACCATCTACCACGCAGTGGAGCTTTCAGAGGTTCACAGTATGTTCTACCAAAGAATGAACACAGCACTATCATATCTATTTTTAAGCTTTGAGCTTTGTTCTCATTTCCCAAGCACTATCTCTGTAACAGAAGAAATAAAAATTTCACTGCAAGGTGGAAGCAGCTTCCCACAGCTTGGTATCACCTACTATTTTTTCTCTGCACGTCAATTTTCAGTCGTGAATCCCCCAAAGATCTGATAATCCCATGATAATGAGACAGTAGAATGCTGCTACCTACCAGCTCTCTCCACTAGTTAAAGTGGTTCTGCTTTCCTCCAGTTTCTTCTCCACAGCTTCCAGTTCAACAGCTGTCTGCTCTAAGAGTGCTGATACGGAGTCCTGAGGAGAGCAAGAGGCTTCTTTTAAAGGTACTACTCAGATAGCAACAAGCCCAACTTTTAGTCAGAACATCCCTGCCAGCTTTCTTCTGGTAGCAGAAGAAAGTTGTAATCTCGACATCCACATTGCTCAAAGCAGCTCATTACTCATTGCAGTGTACAGTCAAAACCACTAAGTGTACCTGGTCCAGCTTTTGCCAGTTTTGCTATCATTACAGCATGTGTGCAACTACCAGACTGAGCATATTATGTCCATGCTGCATGCCGTACACACAGAAAGGTTAAGTGTGTATTTTTACTTGTTGAGCAAGTTTAGTGCAGCAAGGTAATCTGTCTAGTGAGAAGAAAGGCAAAAGCTGACACATTGCTTACATCAGACCGCATACCATAGTCCTCATGTTCCACATGGTGAAGATTTCAGTAAGCAGCTAGCCTGGGACAAGGGCATACCTGTAACCACTCTATTTTGCTGCATTTAGTAACATTCTCTGTTCTAAACATAAACACACCAGACTTTATTTCTTGTCTATTGTAAAAGTCCTTCCTTCAACCACCCCAACAGTACTATTGAGAGGGTCTGTAAGAAATTTCTTTGATTTAAGGAGTTCTTACTGTTTTATCAGTGCAGGGTATTTCAGAATGAACGTTTCCTTGTTTACTTTTCCTGTTTTGCTTCTGCAGATACTTAGAACTAAGGAGGTTATACCAACGAGTTGATCTCTCTCCAGATCTACAAATTTCAGCAAGGCTAATTTGTGCTCCACCCTATGTAGAGGGAAAAACAGTTTTAGTCAAATAATGAAATGCACTAGTACTATACCAGTAAGAAGAAAGCAAAATGTCAGGACTACCTGAGTTTGGCAAATTCACCAGAAGGAAAACTTGCCCTGTTTATCCCCATAATTTCAACATCATGTAAGGAATTGCACTAGTAATGCTTTATGCTTAATTATTTTAACATTAATTAAAATCCAACTATTAGTCCAATCCAAATATCAAGTGCTTTACTACAGGTCCCGTGTACAAGTACTAACAGTCTTGCTGCAGCTGGGATAACTTACAACCACAGCTTCAAAATAGAAAGGAACAGGAGAAGACTCCTTTCAAGAGATCTGCAAGGTTGACCAAAAATATCACTCTTTCAGACTGTGGTGTTATAGTTCCGTGTATTCTGTTCTCCATCTGCCTTCCCTTTTTCCCACCTCAAATTCAATACACATATTTACAACCAAAATAAAGCTGTTATGCAATTTGTTTAATGGCTGTCTGAGCAGACTCCATTTCACTAGCACAGTTCCACAGACTGTATACTGAGCGCATGTCATGCGAGTTAATGTGGTCCCATCAGGAGCTCAGGTACAGTAAGATATTACCATGCTGCCAGACAGGAAGCCTCTATTTGGAAAACAGATCTTTTCCTGAACCTAGATTTGCTTTGCAAAGCAGGTGAAGGAAGAAATGCAGAAACATCATAAAACATGTACTTCCTTCAACCAAAGACGACACTACAAAACACTTGCAGGAGAAAAAAAAAATTCTGTAACTTAACTATTGCTTACATCCCAGTTCGACACACTCTACTCGTGTTCTAGAGTACATTACTTCAGAAATAGCGGTGCTTAAATCAAATTATCCAGTTAGCACTGAACAAAAGGCTGGTCTAACGAGAAGGGGCTACATGTCTAGGGAATTACAAGCACTCAAAACAACAGTTATGTGATTTTTAATAGTGATTATAAAAAACAAGACTCTGAGAAGTTGCCACAATTCAAAGTTTAAAACTTTGTTCAATTTAGGAGGGAAAAATCAACGCAGAAAATAAAATGTATTGAAATAGATGAATACTAACCAAACATTCTTCAAGGCGAGATTTATCTACAGTGCAAACATCAACTCTTAAAGTCTTCTGGCGTAAAGCTGGGTAAGAGATAGAAACCCAAAATACTTCATTGTACGTGAGATTGTCTGAAACTTCCACTGGTCTTGTGCGAAACAAGCAGCTTGTGCTTTCCAAACAGGGCAGGACTGCCACGCGAATGTTCCTATTGCAAAAAACACGCTGCAGTCAGTACTCCTGAACAAGTTTGCAGTCATCTCCATTGCAAGAGCTCATAGATCTGTAAGCAAAACTCTTCCTTAGCACGGTGAACATGACTGTCCTATCCTGCTCTTTGGAATGTTAGTAAACTGAGGAAAAAGGAACATATCACAAAATCAGAGACAAGGTGGTGTGAGTTGCTGTAGGTTTTGTCTCTCTGAATCTTATGATGGAAGATCATGGGATTGTTTCACACTGTGGTTTACATCTGCACAGTCGGTCACTAAACAGAAACTCATATGACTAAGATTAAATTTATATGACATACTAACACGATCCTTTAGTAGAAACAGCAGTGCAAAAATCAATCAAGCTTATGTCAGTTTACTCACTATACAGCTGAATTTAAGCCATGCCTTGAATGAGTCTAGTAGAACCTGTGCATTTCCCTACACATGGATGCATCTGTGCATGTTTCCAAGATGAGTTCTGCAGTAGAATGACAACCCTCTCTCCACTTGACACAGTTGCTCTGGGTGCTGCTAGAGTTAAGAACCTTGCTGGCCAGTGCTAATCCCAGCAAAGTTTGCTCTTGTTAATACAGACCTTTGAGAAAAAAGTTGCATCTTGTTCCAGTTTGCGTACAGGCCTCATAATCGATGTGACCTTATGAAACTTAGAAGCATTTCAGGAGGGGTTTTTTTTGAATTATATATATTATTTAATTATTATTTTATATATATATTTAAAGAGTGTGAACAACAAATCAACATCTGTTTAGCTCCTACTGGAATCTAGTACAAATACATCCAAGTGTGTTTGTTTCACCCACTTACACTTTTTGGTCCTGTGGTAACAGCAGTGCTTGAACATTACTCAGCTGAATAACCAGTATTGCGAATTGCTTATTTTTTTCATCGTATCTGAATTGAAAAGACAAAAAAAAAAACCATTAGAGAAAAGGCTGTCACAGATGCCATGAATGAGTATTTCACTTGTTTCAACAACAATGGAAAAAGCATTACACACTTAAGACAAAACTGTAATGGGAGCATGGCCTGCCTGTAGTTTATAACAATATCACCGTCACGCTACTCGAAATTTTGCTACAAGAACGTGAAGCATAACTTTAGAATCTGGACTACAGATTTGTTTGGGGATCTAGTTAATCACTGATCTAAAACAAAAAAAGTTGCATGCAGAAATGCTTGATGCGAGTATAGCAAAGACATTATGGGTAACCACTGTTTCACTGTTGATGGCCATGACATCATAGTTTTACACTTCTTTTTTTTCCTCTATCAATATATATCACCTTCTATTGAATCATTTAAGGACAACACCCTCTTTGCCTACCCTCCTATGCCTTACCTGCTTCTTGTGGGATTCAGGTGTGGCCAATGATTACCACTTACCCTCATCAGCTTTTGCCCCCACAAACTGCATGCTGAAGGAGACAGAGGGAACCACAGTGCTTCCTTCAGTCCAGCAATGTCAGTGCTCCAAATGCTACTTCGTACTGTCATACCACTATCACCAATTTATTTCTACTGACATGAAAGACGACGACTGGGCCAAAGATCTCACAGAGATGAGTGTAATTGTCAGTGACAGTACAAAGAGAGTGTTTGTTAATACCAGTGAGATGAGGTAAATACGGTAAGCAAACAGAACAAAGCATAAACTCGAATATTCTTTCTATGGGAAGGAAAATCCAACAAAAATAGTGCTTACCTCATTGCAATTTGCACTCTAGCTGTCCCAGCTGCCTCTGTATCATCACTGTCAAATACCATCACTTCTGATGCACACGGTCTGAGAGAAATCAAAGACAATTAAGGGCTTAATTTCCCTTTATTGAAGGTGCTATCACCTAAGCGATAGAAAATCTTTTGCCTTCCATTCAGGAGTTGAGCATATAGACTTTGTAAAACTAGCATCTAGAAGAAAGCCCAATTAAAGAAGTTCAGTCACCCTTAGAGGTATGTATTATGTATTGCAGTCCTTATCAGCAAAAAGTCATATGCCTTCCCCTTTCGCTGCCAAGAAAGCCACATGACAAGCTGTGCGAAGAGAAGGCAGGGAGGGCTATTAAAGGGTTCCCTTGACAGGATTTTATTAAAGACAGCTGACTGCCCAACAGCAGAAATAAGACTTAACAGTTAAAATCCTGTCCTGCACCATGGCAGCAAACATTCTCAAGTTCGACTGGATTTAAGTCATTCCTTTGTTTCTTTGACAAATCAAACTTCCCTAAGAACATTAAAAATAACAGAGTACCTTGATAAGTTTTCTTTAAAGTAGCCACCTGCATAGTTTTTCCTCCCGGTTCCTCCTCCAAACTTTTATGTGCTCTAAGTCCCAACAGCTACATACACCATCTAACTGGCTAAGAGACTACCCTGTAGCATGTTGAGACAGGATTAGCACCAAAGTGTCTCCCACATTACTTGGCAACCTTCTGCTTTCAGCTACAGAGGACAAATGTATTGTTCATCCTACCCTCACTATTTCTTATAGGAATCAAAACAATACTGCAGCCATTACAAAGGTTGCCAAGTCAACAACCCAAACATTAAGTCACATAAGACATGAATACGCATGGGATGCATTCTCTGCTTCCCCCTCACTCACTCTCTCCTTCTCTCCCTCCCCTTGCCACAGAGCTTCCTGCCCAGTCAAGGGGACACAAGGGCCCTAAGATATCATCTCCCTGAGTGATTGTTTGACTTGAAACTACAGGGTCTAATTTACAAAGCATTCCACAAGGGAATAGTCCTGTGAACATTGATTACTCATCTCTCTGGAGAATTCATTAGTGAAATAGATGGGAATAGAGATCAGATATTTTTCACATTTGCAGTCATGTACAGGAAAAAAAAAGCCCCATAATATATACGTCTGTCAATAAAAACAGTAAAAGTCATTGCAGATAGAATCAAAACAGGTATCAATAAGAACAGTATCTTTCAGTGTACTTTTTGTCAAAGCCCTCCAGATAACTTTAGCAAGCACTAAGTTCAGAACCCCAAGAGAAGCAGTAGTGCACATATCGTTCTTAAGGTAGGTACTAGAAGATAAATATCTGCACAAGCCACGTACTGAACCCAAAACACCCAGAAACTGCATCACAGCTCAGATAGCTATAAGGTGCTTCTGTGTTCCTGCATAGCATACCAAAGGCCTTTCAGGCTGAGGGCTGTCACTGCCACCCGTAGGGCTGGCTGGCAAGAGGGGAGCATTATACCTGCCAGATGGCTCTCTGCTGTCACAGCTCACCAGTGGTTTCAGAAACAGATGAGGTGTTCAAGCAGTTCTCCATAAAGAGAAAAGTGAAAGCCTTGTTTTCAGCAATGGGATATGCAAGTCATGTTTGTAATCCAGTGCAACCTGCTTACAGTTTTGCTTTTTTCAGAAATATTATAGAGCCTGAGGTTGGGAATCTTAGTCATCTAATCACAAAAACCCATCCAAGCAGCATTATCCCAGCTGAATCCTGTGTGCAATGCTGAATCATTAGCTTCTTCCTGGAGGAAGATCTGATGTCTACCTTTGCACAGACGCTTCATACACCCCGCTATCTCCAGCAACAGATTCATCAGACACTGCAGCTGACACACATGCCACCTTCAGCGCTGTCCCTCCGGCTGCATTTACACCTATCAGAAAAGCATAGAGGAAAACCAAAAACAGATGTTAATGAAAATTAACTGTCTGGATCAGAAGCAGCTTTTTCCTCATTCTCCCCTAGAATTACATTTTTTTTTCCCCCACCCCTCTTCTGGTAAACAACAGCACATTTCTGAACACAGACAGCACAAAGACAGGGTGACCTGTGCTCATCAGCCAGAGCGGAGTTAGTGCTTATGCAGAGTGCCAGATTGACCTGGAGAGCACGCAGCTTTGAGACAACCAGAGGAACAGCACATGGCAGCAAGGAGAGCAGGAGTTGCACAGTCAATGCCCATTTAATACCTGGGTCCTGCAGCAGAGTGCCCACAGACGGAAGCTACGCTGTTCTGGCTGCAGTACCATGGCTGCCCCAAGTACCTCTGGGGATACAGGTCCTCACATGAGGGGCTTCAGAGCATTTGAAAGGCAAGGAGATATGCAGGACAAGAGGACAATGCGTAGAAGATATAGAGCTTCTAAACTCCAAAAAAAGTTGTATCAATAACCAAGAGAAAAACTTCTCCTGCAAGTGAGCCTTGAGCAGGTACTAGCCCTTCTGTTCTACCACCACAGACAGAAGCAAGGAAGGCAAATACTGGTAAGTGAGCTCTGGCCAGGAAGGGATTATTTGAGGGGTATATCCTACCTGGAGAGCTTACACCATGTTCAGTTTCAAGGAGAGGGGAAAAGGAAGAAAATACACTCCCATACCCCTAAATCAACTAGGTTAGCATACAAAAGACAAAATATAAGTTTGGAAAGATAAGTTTATCTAGGGGAGATGGGGAGAAAAGTTATAGGACTCGAGGCAGCAGGCACAGAAACACAGGGAAGACAGAAGAGTAACGGAGAGAGGTAAAGCAAAAAGTTTTGCATATGGATGTTAAGGAGATGGTGCTGGTCTCTGCTGTATGGGAACCACAGACAGGATACGCAGAAATGGCACAGCTCTGTGCCAGGGGAGAGTCAGACTGGACACGAGGGAAAATTTCTATGCAACAAGGGTGGTCAAGCACTGGAACAGGCTTCCTGGAGGAATGGATGTCTCGCACCATCAGCATTCAAGAGGCATTTGGGCAACGTTCTCATTAATATCCTTTAACATTTGGTTAGTTCTGGAGAAGTCACGCAGTTGGACTCAATGATCTTTAGTACGTTCATTCCAACAACTATTCTATTCCATTTCTTGTGCTACAAAACAGGGAATGATGCACACTCAGAACTGGCAAGTTTTGCAGACAGAAGCTTCAGCCATGGGTCTGAGAATTGGGTGTGCCAGAGCAGCTAATGAGCACCGTGGCACATCCAGCTCATCCCCCTCCAACCCTGGCAGGGCCCTGGAACATCTGTTCTGTGGGTGAGGAAGCACCGTGTTGTCACACAGAGAGCAACAACCCCACAGCAGAGGTGTGGGGACACACTCCTCCTGTGGGATTTTCGTCTTTCCAAAGAGATCCCTTATGAGGACCCTGAATCTATCTACTGTTTCCATCCTATGTTTTATTACCAAGCAGATTTTTTTTTTTCCCCCTGCACACAGTTACATAAAGCCCCATAATTAAAAACAGATTTGAAAAGCTCCGGTGCAAGAAGTGTGCAAGCTCAACACAGAATTGTACACTGATAAAAAGACTTGTTCTACAATTATCAGTAGAGGGTGCTACAGGTAACACCAATATGTTGCTCATGTGTGCAAGTAATGTAGGCCAACTCATCCTTTTCTGTTGACAGTAGCACCGAAGGATGCTTTTTTTTTTTCCCCAAAACACCCATACAACAGTTGGACAGAAATTAATATACAGAGCTTTTCCCCAGAGGTCAAACCACATGAATAAACTTTGCCATCCATAATACAACAGATCAATCATTAACAGAAAGCAGTGGAGATGTTTCATACTGGCACTCAATTCAACCCGTTCCCTCTCACACCATGCGTCCCCACACCCTGACCCCAGGTATGCAAGAAGCCAGGAGTATTTCCTCTTCCTTCCACACTGCTCCGTGCCCTTTCTTCCCTGGTTCCTTCCCTGCTTTCTAGTTGTTGGAGGTTTATGCACTGCTCCCTGAAATGCCAGTCCAGGAATCTTTTCATATTAAGCTTCTTTATTAAGAACGCTGCAAATCGGTCTCCGCATGCTTAAGCTCTTTTTCTCCTTTGATTACCAATGCCATTTAATCACTTCAACCCAGAAAGCCTTTGCTTTTGATAACTCCACCTGAGTATCTTGTGGTCAAGGGGAGTGAATGAATCCTCTCAGTTTCCCAATGCACACTTCTGATCCTTGGACACATCTCAGATCTGCAACAGTTTCCAACTACTTCTTTTCCAGCCCCTTTTTGTCTTGCTAGCTTTGCAGTTAAGGAAGCTTAAGCCTGCCGCTATTGGAGGTCTGTTTTGTTTTTTTTTGCCATTTTCTGGTATCTTTTGGGACACCTTCACCCAGGGCAGGAGCCCCTGGCACAGGTTAAAGTGCAGAAAGCTGATGGGTAAAGCTGATGGGTATCAAGATGTCAGTTGAAGCATCTCAGAAGCAGAGAGCTTCCCTGTCCGATGCTTCAGCTCCAGCCCTCAGCTCCAAGATACATGAAATCCCATAGGAAAAGGCCTCGGAAGAAATAGGAACTTGTGACAACTGGAACCTGCTGCATCTCATTTGGCAAATGTGCATTTAAAATGAAAGCAACTAGCAGAATTCTGACCCATCCTTACCCCATTAAGCAACAAGGAATAGAGAGGATGCACAAACACCAAAAATAGTGGGCATACAGACATCAGAAAGTGTAAACCTGAATAAAGATCAAGGGGTTTCCTGAAAATGACACCATTCACCCATCCTTTCTCCCCCTCACACTTCCTGTAAACCACTCAGACACTCAGCACGTTAAGACTCACACATGCACACTAGGCCTGGAAGTTCTTCATGTAACTAATTAATGCAAAGTTTGCGTTTCTTATTTTAAACTGCATGTCTCTGAAGAGATATTAATCAGAAGAGCAAGTTAATGGAAGTTAACTGGTTCTACTCCCTTCTGTATTCACAGGGTGGCTGGTAACACTTGCTATGTTTTTTCCTCAACTTTTTTATTTAATTCATACAAATAACTCTAAGTTTTCTTTTCATGCCATTTCCTCTTTCGTGGGCTGTCACTGACACAACATAACAAGAACTTGAAAATGCATACTTTGAACTGTCCTCACACCCATGCCATTTCCTCAAAGAACAATACCTCTCGATAAGAGAGATACCACCAAATTCCAAGTTTTGCTATTAGTTTCACCTAAACCACTCAGTTGTCACTCAGGCAGTAGAAAAAACCTTACATTAGCCTCAGAAGTAGCAGGGATTTTTTTTACTTTCCTTTTTAAGAGGAAACAAAAGCAAATCTTTCAGATCCATACTGTTCAGCTCTTCTTAACAAGAACATGTGAGCATGCTTTTGCCACGAGGCCACGGACTGACCACACAGCTGCAGCCACCTCATTTTGGGTGTTAGACCAAACTGCCCACAAAATGCCTGAGGAGTAAAATCTCGTCTCATTATTGCCCTGAAATAAACTACTTATGGTGATTATTTTGTCTGCTGACTGGGTAACAGTAATAATCGCTTAATCTGCTTAACACCTTAGCTTTCACTTCAACAGCCTTGACAAATCTTGAAGAGCTAAAAAGGTTAGAACTAATCACCGTCCTGTTCTAATAGGAATAATTACTGTTTCCTACTCAAACCCATAATATCTCTTGCTTATAGCAAAACAGTAACTTAAAGGGGAAGCTCTGCATTCATGTCTTTTACTGTATTTTAAACAGCACCAGCTTTTCTACTGGAAACCATGACAGAAAGAATTGATAACATGGTGCTCGTTCCCTTTATTCACGTAGGCTTTTCTTTATGATCCCATGCAAAACTTGAAAAGCTGAACTGCCCTTTCATACATCTGTAGCCAAGGAGTTCACACTGCCTTAAAGCTCTTCTTTGCTACACATATAACTCAAGTTCTTGGAGTTGTTTCCATGTGGTTTAACCTAACTGCCAAGACACCAGCTTCAGACAGGCCCCAGCTCACAGCATTAACTTCCTGCTTCCCCTCCACCACAGCGGGGCCATCACTCTAAAAATGGATGAATATTTCCCACCCACATATGTGCCATATGCATGCAACAGAACATTCACACTCTTTAAATGTCTTATTTTATCATGCTTACAACCTAAACACGTTTTTGTTGCTAAGAGACCACCCCCTCAAAACAGCAGAAACTTGAGCACAGCCTTGACATGCCTGCTCAGCTAACATTAATGAATTCACTGCCACTGATTTACTGGGATCCAGAGTGAGCTGTCATGCACACTCAAGTGGCAGGGGAGGATTTTGATTATCATCTGTCTGCTCTTAAGCTGAATGGCCTTCTGAGTCATCCTCAGTTCTCACCCAAAACATTTTCATCAATATGGCATTATCTGCCTCCTAATGTCAGACCTAACACAATAGAACACACTGAGTAGTTAAGTGCCTAATTAATCCAGACATCCCACCACTGAAATTTATATTTGTGTATACGTACAAGTCACTAAAAACAATCTTCTGGATGAATCATCAAATTACTGGTAATTTTGTGCACAAATTAAAATACCAAGCCTTTCTCTCAAGCAGGATGTACAAAGGAATACACTTTCCAACACAGATATTGAAATGAAGGACAGCTTTTGCGGTCCTTGCTTCTTAATGCCTTCTAAGCTACATTGAAATAAACCCATACATGTGCACAAAGTATTTTGTTATCATACCTTGAGCTAGATGTTTATCTCCTGCTCTAGGCTCTTCCAGTCTACAGTTGCCACTCCCAATGTTTAGAGTGAGTTCTGAGAGATTTGTACTTATCTCCGTATCATCAAAATCCATATGGCTTGAAAAGGCATCACCAGTAAGGAGTGGGTCTATCACCAGTGGAGAGCAAGGTGGGGATGGAGAAGAGAGAGATGACCTTGGAGATAGTGATGTCATGGATTTTGGAGTACCAGACAGCGATCTCAAAGCCTGTATGCGACTGGTGGCATCTGCTTTGTGAGTTTTTGCTATTTCATTTTCATGAATAGTAGTGATACAGCCTGATGGCCGAAATCCAGTGGCTCCTTCCAAGAGCAAGTCAATCTTGTTTTGATAGTCTGAGTCCAGCTGCTCCAACTGCTCCATGTGCTCGCAGTAGAGGTCAGTGAAGCTGGCAGAGGTGGATGAATCCTGGCTGGAGGTGGCAAGAGATCCTCTGCTAGATGCAAGAGAGCCAGGGCTGCTGCTCGAGGAGAGGGAAAGCATGCTGGCAGAAAGACTGAAGGAGACAAGTCAGAAAACATTAGTTATATTCAGCTATATTGTATTTCTTGATTTCTGAAATAGACACTAAAATATCACCAACTCTCCAAGCGCAGACAGTGCATTTTGCTTTGTCAGCTCAGGCCATATGCATTAGCTCCATCTACCCCAGTCTAGAACCATAGTCTGCCCAGTGGAAAAGTTAGGCCACTTTTTAATAAAAATAGAGTTCAAACATTTTTGAACTCACCATTAACTTTCTCCTAAGAACTCCTGTTCAGCCAAAGCAATACTAAAACAGATCTGAAGCCATCAGAAATTAGTGACAACATTCTCCTCCCATTTCTGTTTGGATAAATCTGTGGTAGCAGTTAATCTCCAAAGACCACCACGTTAAAAAAAAAAAAGAGACAAAAAGAAAGCAAGGTCATGCAAGCAGAAAGTTTCCATTCACCTCAATCTTGGAACTCAGCTCAAAAGGACAATACCAACTGCCTGGAACTCGTCCTTAGACACGTGGCCCAGACAACATGCAGCAGTTTCCAGAACACTGGAAGGATTTACCTACACGAAAGGCTGCTACATGGACCCCAGGGCCATAAGAACAAAGGTAAGAATTGGGGCTGAACTATGAAATTAGTCCTCACTGATTATTTTTCCCTAGAGACCTAATAACAAAATATAACAGTGAAATTAGTTTTGAGCAAGTGCTTAGACCTCTGGTACTATGTATACCATCTTTAGAAATTCCATTTCAATCAATTCCACTGCTTCAGATAATAAATACCTCGTTTACCGCTGACTGTTTAAGGACCTCCTAATCGTTACTTTAGATACAAATTAGCTATTAAAAATACCTCTGTTTATGTGCAAGTGGCTTAGGCTTAAGTTGACTCATGGAAAAACAGTGAGTTAAGCCCAATAATTCATTATTTATGGGAACAAGCTAGAAGCTTTATCATATTATGCCTATGTCCTTACAAGAAAAAGAATCCAGTATAATTTTGGCACAGAATGCCTTCCTTTGTATGAAAGATGTGCAGTGCACCACGTTTGTTAAAAAAACCTTTGGGTGAAACAATTGAGATGCAATAAACATTTCTGCATTTTAGCAATATATGTAAACCTGTTATGGGCTACTGAATCTAGAGCTCTTTAGTACTTCTCTACAAAAATGGAGCAGGTTTCTTTGTTTCTGTTCTAAATTAACCTTGTTCTCATCAACCAACTGGGCTCAACCACTTTGCGCATACCTATGAATGGCAGACATTTCATATTATAGGGTTAATAGCAAAGGCTTATTCTTATGAAGGAGCATGCCAAGAACACTGAGAACATAGTTAGGAAAAATTAGTTTCACATGCTTCTTGGTCACCTCAAAAGATCCCTGATCAGCTAGAAGAAACCAAAATGATGCAGCTCCACTGCACAAGAACATCACAGATAGCTATTCTCCATGGTGGCTTATTTACAAATCAGTCTTGCACTATGATTTTTTTCCAGTCTTTTCGGTATCATCTTCACAACATGAAACAGAATCCAAGTGGAACAGAAGCTACAAACAGAATAAATTCAGTACAAATAGAAAAAACCTCAACCAAAGAAAAAACCCCACCGAACACTCTTTCTAATCAAAAGGCTAAAAACATAGTTGCCACTTATAAAGATTTGCTTTTACGGCTTATAGAGGCGCATTTGTCTCCCAAAAGCGTAATTCCACTTCTTCCAAGAACTACAACCTACATAAGTAGACTACATTAAGATTACAGAAATATTTCTGTATACTGCATTAACCACAGCAGTTTTGGGACAATACAATACACTGTAACAAGCAACAGCATACTTGGAATCATAACACAGTAACATGTATTTACATTTTTAAGGTACATTTCACTTGCTGTGTTGATATTAAGCTGTCTTTAACATACAGGCTAATAAAATAGCTCCGCACATTTGCAAAAAAAAAAATAATCGCTCCTAGCTACAGTCACCTAAGAGTCTTATGTCTGAAACAAAAGGGATCGTTGGAACTCACTTTGTTCTCAAAAGCACCATCACAAAAACACTCATCGCCTTCTAAATGCCTATCTAAATCGAGTGGGACACATAATCCTCAAGGTTCCTCTTTCTACTGACTACACGGGAATCCCAGGCATCTTAGGCAACTACTTACCGCAAGTCTTTAAAAATCACTCAGCTGGGAGATGAAGTTGTCAGTAGAGAAAGAGCAGTTACACCACGTGCAGTTAAAGAACCGACAACTTCTGTTAAAGGTTACATACCTCTTCAGCTGGGTGTGCAGCATGGCAACCAATCGTGTTGTTTCTTCCAGTTCTCGGACTAGCTGATTTCGTTTGCTATTCAACTTCAGTCTAAGAGAAAACAAAAAAGATGATCTAAACATTTACAATTTAAAATGAACAGTGAAGGGAAATTCTATTCCTCCAGTGAAATCCTACTAAAGTTAATGACTGCGTACAACATAAAGGACAGAACTCAGGATGTGCAGTGCTTACCAACTTCCAAACTCTTAGAATGAAGAACTCAATCCTGAAAACATTCACAACAACATAAAATTAGGCATCATAATATGAAAGTTAATGTTCCTTAGGATCAGGCCTCACAACAAGTCTAACAGATTTTGCTTGCCGTATGATACCACGTTCTTATAGTTACTTTGCTAATAAAGAAGTGCTTTCATTGGCTTTCAGTAAGGCTTATACGATTCAGTTATTAACCATCTCATTATGACTTTACATGAATTAAGGGAATTTAAGAACATCTCAGTTTTATTTCACACCTGGACTGTTTGAGGCACAATGTGCAGTTAGGTGCTTGTTCTCTAATTTAACAGGCCTTCAGGCACGAAATCCTTCCCAAGAAACAACTTATTTCTTCAGCACACTTGAACAGAACCATATTCCTAAAAATCACAAATGAAAATGTTCATCTTACAGCAACGCAGAGAAACATTCGGTCAACCACAGATTTTTCATGCTGGTGAAAATCCCGTAGATGAGACTCCTAGAATTTTTCCAATACGATAAAACCATAAAGAGAGTACATAGAAAGTTTGTGTAGTCTAGATACTGAGCATATAGAGGAAATGAAAATAGAGACAGACAAATCAATGCAGTACTCTTATTCCATATAAATTGAAGAGACTGAAACTAAAAACAGCATTGCCACGGGTATCCATATTAATACATCCAGACTGTAACGCAGCCACAGGCAGCACCTAATGCAGTATTCATCCTCAGTGTATGTTCCTACTGCAACAAAAGCAAAATTAGGGAGGATAGCTCTTATTTCTTGCAGCTAGCTCAGATTCCGTCGATCTCCTACAGTCCTGTCAAGTACCAGTTCGTAGAGGAATCCCACACAAGGGTGTTCAGAACAAACTGAAAACCTGTAAATTTTGAACTTTTGTCTGTTGACATCTGCACGCCCCGGAGAGCAAAGCAACTGCAGCAGCTGCTGTGAGGAGCTGGCTGCATACAGGAACAGCATAGTAAGTTATTGTTATACAAAGCTATTTGGAGTATTCCTTACTTTTTTCACATAGGGTCAATTTGGAGGGAGGTGCCCAAAGAAGGCCTCCCCACTGGAGAATAACAACTATAGTCAGTTGCTTTTGAAAGATGATTTCAGAAATGGCCTTATTCAAGCCTGAGAGCACAGTGCTATTAGTAGCCAGCCAGGAAGTACTGCTGCTTGTTCCCAATTACCCCCATCCAACGAAGCAAGCTCTGTCCTACACCCAGCAACCTACCTCTCAGTTAGAGCTTTGCTTTGAGTGTCTCTAGCAGCCTGAAGATCTTCCTCTAAGCGCTTCCTCTCCATCTCCAGTCTCTCTACCTCTCCTCGAGTCCATTTTCTGGGGCTAATAAATCGCATTTCTTTTAAGAGCTCCTCCTTCTCATTAATTAATATTAACCGATCCCGCTCAGAATCCAGCACACCAGGCCAGGCCTCACTGTCAAGCTTTGCCAGTTGTATTTTCAGGTTTCCTATTCTGCAGGCAAAAGAAAAAAAATAAAAACAAAGAATTATTCCAGAAGTGCCTGAGCTGCTGTTCCATGGATGCACAAAGATGTACCATGACCAACCACATCTTCCATAACAGTGAAGAATCTGAGCTCAGGGATGATTAATCTCACTTTTATGCCCTCTTTATGGGGGTGTTGCCAAGCATAGCTCTGACAGGGGGCCAATATGCAGAATGAGATTTTAACTCACGTTTACTTCCAATGGTAGGCCAAGGCTCTAGCTAACTAGGGGTTTTCATCAGTCAGGGAATAGCATTTAAAATTCCAAATTAACAACAACAAAAGGCTGTCAGATACATTCTAGAAGTGTTTCACACACACCTTCATGCCCTCACAGAGCTTAGTGTGGACAGTATCAGGCAGCAAGTATCTGGTGCTTACTTAGTTATATTGAAGAGAATTCTATACTCCTCACACTGAATTCAGACAAGCTGTTAAATATCACTGATTACTCAAGAGTTTAAAACAAATTCTGATTTTACAATGCTGAAGTTAATCACATGCTTTTACTACTACAATAATACAACCACTGATTCAACACTAAGCTTGATGGAAATATTTAATAGCTAGGCTTCTTCTGGCACAACAGGATGTGAGAAATCAGAGGCACTACAATCCCACCTAAATCCAGAATCACTTATTCGCATGGACACAGAAGTGCATTTTGATATTATGCATCGTTCCACAGCTCAGGAGGAAGTCAACTGCAACACAGATCTGTCTGACCAAGCTGTTGTTAAGTTCCAGAAGAGGACAGCAGAGCTCACAGTGGTTGAGGCAGCAGCTCACCACAACTATCTGCTCATTCCCTGTTTCCCAAGTACCTAAGCTGCTCTAACAATCACCTGCTTCGCAAGCAGGCAAGCAAAAAAAAACCTGTGTGGGTCTGGGATCTGATAGAGTTACTGAACATAAATTGGGCACAACAAATAGTTATGGTTACTAACCTGGATGATTCTTTCCAGAATACGCTTTATGCTATAGAAGTGCATAGGGTGACTCCAAAACCTAACAAACTCAGTGTGATTTGAGTAAAAAAAATGCAGATCTGGGCAGCAGCAGCTACACAATGGCTGAACAATGGTCTTGAAGAGTAAAGCTTTGTCTCCCAAGCTCCCCATGCCAAGAGAAACTTAAGCCCTACAGCAGCCTGTAAAATCAAGGTGCAAAAACTTGGCTTGCCCAGACTGATCTGCCTCATCCATTATGGGAGATGAGCTACAGATTACCCTCCTGAAGAGAAGCCCCATTTTTTCTGTCAGCCCATCTCCCACAGCAGGTTACTTGTTCTAATTAAATGTCCATAATTGTTAGATATTCAACTCAACTATTTTTATGTTTTCTTAGGAGCTATTCTATTTTTGAGGGCCTGATTAAGTATAGTACTGTGCTCCAATGAAGAATTAACAATGGCATTAATTCATAATCCAAGAATTCCTCTGTGCATTTTGAAGGGATATGAGTTTAAGAGGATTGGCTGGCATTAATCTGATCACTTCTGGCATACATTTGCATGGATATGGCTTTTCCACTGGAATTTGTTCTCTATGCACTTCCATGTCTAGCAGTTCTGTTACATTAACCCTAGCTTTCACCCTGCTCCTGCAAAAAGTGACATGTATATGGTCACTTTTCCTCTGTGTCAGTTTGTCTAGTCCAATAAGACAGTAATTTTACAAAAGAACTGCTTTGCAGACTGACATTTGACTGAAAACTCCACCCTTCAGCATCCCCTGACTGAGTCTGGACTACATAACCGATGTGCCATGCTAGCTTTGCATTGCAAAGAAATCAACAGTACTGGGCTGAAGTCACTACATAATGTTTCTGTGTGGCTATTAGTGTAAAGGACAAGAATAAATAAGAATAAAACTTCAGTTATTAAATGAATTATTCATTGTCATATCAAGAGCTTTTAATTTCTCCCTTTGGGAAAGCTGGTATCTTTATGTGGTATAGGCACAACATGTAACGTTTTTAGTCCTTTTCGAGACCACATGAAGCACGTGCATCTCCAGAAACATTAATATACACATCCCCAGATCAGTTCTTCAGAAAAATTCAAGTGAAAGTGCACTCAAAAAAACTAATCAGTGAAATATCCACAAAATTGTTCCAATGCTTCAATTGACATTAAAATATTCCAGTTTAGGAGAATGCAGAACACATATTTTAAAGTCCAGAGTTATCAACAATCACACTGCACCCAAAGTGAAATTTTAGCTGCTGAGGGAACTAAAGCACTGCATGGAGAGCAACTGATACACAACTGAGTTAATATATTATGCCTGAAACTGCACAGAATCTGATGACGCCTATCCTTCCAGCACTGCTGCAGTAGCTATCTCCTAGTCAAGATGCAGCACTAACATGTATTTCAACATAAGTCTATTATTAGTTTCCAAACCAATTAGCTTAGAAGTTTGTCACTGCAGTTGTCCCTAGTTCCTTCTGTGCATGTTTGACACAATCTACTTTAGGGCTCTCATTGTTTCACTAAGCCATGAAAGCAAAGGACTTTGTGGTAGATGAGGGAACATGCAATTGCAGTCTAATTGCTCCGCCTGGAAAAGTTCAAAATACTCCGTTACATCTTGAAGCATTAGTCTGGTCACCTGGCAAAAGGTGTCTACTACTGCCTCTTTTCAAAATCATCAGGACCTTGTAAAATAACTAATATGACATCACCTTGATCTGAAAGCCTTGAGTGTTACCTTTCCAGACAAAGCAGAGCTAATAGGACAGAGGTGTTCCTACTATCTTGTTCTCCCTTCATAAAAGCTGTATGAGTAAACTGCTCTCTCCTTTAGTTCTTGAAACATTTTAATATCCCATTTTGGAGAAAGGAGATGCTAACACATTGTAAAGAGTAATCTTCATAGCAGCAGAAGATTCCTTGTTAGTCACTATATCAATAGTATTGTTTCATCTTAAAACCAGTTATGGTGTTTCTTTCTGCAGCTCCTAATGAAGACTTCGCCAAAACCACAGTGCTCTGACAGATGGAGACTTTTTCATTTCAGCATTAATTATTCATTTCCCTTCAGATCAATCTTTCCTCAATGCTTTTTTTAACAATGAAAAAAATCTATAAATTATCTAAGAGAGACATGAGGTATTAAACATTTAAATGTAATGCTGTTGTACGTGCTTTTTCTTTACTTCAAATAAAGTATTAGCCTGCCCTTACAATGTCATTTCTTTGTAAAGAGTATATTCATTTTCTCTTCATGTTCATTTTACTCACTTGCTCCTTGAAAAAGATACAGGCTAAAGTAAGAGTGCTCCACCTCAATCTGAAGATGTAAAGACGGTAAATTGAGCTGCAGCCCTGAGAAAAGCTTAAAAGTAAATAATTTTTAACACTGAAACATCCTGTTACATCTGGAGGATTAATAATTTTACTATTATCATTGATATAAATCACAGAATGATTTTAATCTTATGGTAGGTGTTTATCTTGGTTTGGCAAAACAGTCAGTTCTGACAAACTTTCCCTATTTAAAAAAAAATGAAAGCTTCAGCTCCTGTCAACAGTGGCTGGTCACACACATTCTTTGACAACTACTACAGATCTAGATCAAAATTTATGCTGCTGAGAAACATGCATGCCAGTATACTAAGATGAGAACACTATGAATATTCTCAGCCTTAAGCCTTATATCTGAACAACAATGAGAGAAAAAATTCTTCTCTTTGCAAATATCCCAAGTACTGATTGTTCCACACCTTTAAAGTTACTATTCTGGAATAGGCAAGTCCCTTCAGAGCAGTTAACATCAAAAACACTACTGCTGATGGCTACACCTCTCAACAAGGACTAGCCCAGCCAAAGTCCACAGAAATAATATTGCTTCATGTTTTTTTTTTGGTTTTTTTTTTTCATTTAAGAGTAGTATCAGTCCATAAAAAAAAAGGACCTCCTAATAAGCTGAATTAACTTTTGTCTGTACTAAGATACAGTCTAATTTTGGCAGAAGTTTTCTAAGTAGGTACAATTTTAAGAAGTCTATTCTTCATTCATCTCAGATCAGAAAACAACAGTAACAGCTTACATTTTTACAGATAAGCAGACACGCACTCAAATTGTAGTCATTCAACCACGTCTTGGTATGCAAGGTGTGAACGCAATATTCATTTCTTCTTATCTGACCTGAAGCCATGCAAACATTCATTACATTTTCAATAAGGTAAGGAGACACCTTTCAGTACAGCCTCCTTATTTGGAATGGAATGCGGAAGCATTGGCAACGGGCAGCAAAGCCACTTATGTCCTCACAGGTGTGGCTAGACTGAGTTCTTGATGTATTAGTCACTCCTTAGTAATTTCTAGGATGGATATTTATTTCTTAAATGATAACGTAAGCCCAGAAAATGTGTTGCCTCCCTGGCTCGAAGATCAGCGTATTTATTTAGATTGAAACCCAGAGATACTGCTAAGTGGCATCTTTCCTAGTGAAATACAATTTCAAAATAACCTGAATGACATTCAAAGATAAAACAGACCATAGAATTACCTTCTCTTTGCTTCTTCATATCGAAGGCGCAATCTTACTTTCTCAGCCAACTGATTATTGCTGCTGGTAATAAACTAAGACAAAACAAAATCAGTAACTTAGTAACTACTCCTATTTTGACATTTTCTAATGACATTGATGACGCTGCAAAGTTACATTTTCTCTTATCAAACTAACTCATCAGTTATCATAGTTATATCAATCACAGAATAGGAAAATATTTTCCACAAGATTCAGCAGCTCCTTCGCCTTATTCACCACACTGGAGTTCCTATGCACGCATCTCAGGCTCCTACTTTCATGTACACACGAGTAATTTTGAAATTTTAAAGTGCTGTGACACATTTGGTTTTGAATGAAGTCTTACTTTTGCTGTTAAGTCTTGGAAACAAGTGATGTTTTGTCTTACCATGGCCAAATCTGAAGAGCTCTAATCACATGTGAGGCCCTGACTGAAAATGGTCACAAGCATTTAAGTAATGGCTCACAAGAGAGGCTTCTGTGATGTCTGACATAACACACAGTGCATCTAAAGCACTGCTCAAACCCTTGCTGAGGGTTGCATAAGCCTGCCAATTATGATCTTGTTGCACAAGGGAGACTGAAGGCTTATGTAGCACTCCCTATGCTTGTTTAACAGCATCGAAATATCAGCACGTATGTTATCATTCTTACTCGTTAACATTTACAAGTTGAAAGCAAAATGCACTCTCTTAAGGGAAGAGTTCTCATTAGAGTTTAGTCCATACATAGCGACGGAATGTTCCTTTCCTAGTAGCGTATCACTTATGAAGAGCTTCGGGAATATTCATGTTTCACGAAGCTACGCATACAAAGTAAAACTTTCTTTCCTTTTATTCCCACCTAGGTTGTTCTAATAGGCACAAAGCACAGGGAAACAGCAGGCTGCCTTTAGAGATGCATTAACACTGGGTGTGAAAATGAAGGTCACGTGGAACTTTAAACCAGGAGATCATTACTTCATAGATACTCACCCATGCTTGAAACCTTATTATGGTAATATTAGGGTAGTACTACTCCAGTTCAGAGGAATGCTTCCACATGCAATTGGTTTCTCACTTGTTACTTACATTTCCTGAAACATCCGTCTGGGAGCTGACATCCAGGTACTGCCTGGGTAACGAAGGGCTTGAACTTTCTAAGGACACGTTGCTGGCCCACAGGTCTGACTGTGATCCTCTGTCATTAACGAAGCTGTCTTTTAACCTGGCTAAACTCTGAAACCATAAAAATTCATCACATGAGCTCACTTTCACTCAAAATGTCTTGGCAGCTATACAGCTTGGCTGAAACTACGTGATTTAAGATCTGACTATTCAGTGCAGACAATCAGACCCTGCAAACATGAGAGCATTAGCACACTCTCACGCCCACATGTTCTCTGCTGGGAGCCTGCTGGAGGAAACAGACCAAGTGGGCCACTGTTTTCTTTTAAGGCTTCTGCATATCTGCTCTTTGTCAGCGGTACAGACAAGTACACTGGTTCATTCTTGATCAAGAAACCCTAAGACAACAGCCCATCTCTAACCAAGTGTTCACTGTCAGTAGTGCTATTTTGTATTTCTTATTTCCAAAATCTGAAGATTAAGGTCACAGTCCAGCCACAATACAGATCTACTTTAGATTAATAAAAACTAAATGACATGTCTGAAAAACAAAATAATGAAGTTAAATCTAAGTAATTTAAGAGGGACAAAATGCTATAAAAGCTGTTTCAGTACCTGAATGAGGTCTTGCTTTTCCTTCTCCCCTGATGTGATGGCCTTCTTGAGAGCTTTCATTTCACTTAAAATGGCTTGTGCTTCATCAAGTTTGTAGCCACCTTGAGTATCAGACATTTTCATGTCAATACTGCGTAGAAATTTGAGAAAACATACAGTAAGCTAACATTTTAAATTAACTGCATTATATAAATCACCCCAGACGCATACATGCTGACAATCCTTTTTAAGAAAACACACTAAGTATGACAAAAGACAAGCAGTGATGATTGGAGTTTTGTTCCTTTTAAGCTACTTCGCTCAGAAGTACATTAAACATCGAAACTGATTTTAGCCACACAATTGCTTTGACTCTTTAGGGAGGGAAGACACAAGGAAAAAAAACACCAAAAAACCCAGTGTTTAGACAGACACCCAGTGTTTAGACAGACTGCTATTAATTACTTTTGTTTCTAAACTAGATAAGTTAACTGTATGCAAACTATATTAAGGGACAGACCTCACACACTGATATATTTAAAGGCACAAACTAATCACAAGCCACTTCATCCTTCTCTCTTCTGAAAGGACAATTTACTGAAGTTGGCACTTGAGAAAAGACTATAGGATACTAAATCAGTGACATTACCATGCCATGTGTGTATTCACAGAGAGACAAGCACCTGAAGCTTGTCCCCACCCCAATTTTTTCTATTTTATCTCTTTATCTTTTTCTATCTGTATCTATTATGACAACAGGCTGTACTGTATACATATTGACAAATATTGAGAACAACAGAATGAACCAAGATACTATCATTAAAAAGTAATGAAAGTAATTTCCCCATGAAATCAGTTCTCATCTAGCTAATCACATATAGGCACAGAACTGAAGGAACTAACCCCATGGCAGTGAGTCACTCACGTGCCTAAAGATCTTAGCAGCAACATATTTCAGCTTATATTCTTCAGGCAGCTATTTGTAAATGTAGAAGGGGATGTACTACAAGCCAGAAGTGTTACCAAAATAGGACCTTCAGATCCAACTTACTTCTTCAGCGTTTGAAACCCATGCTCTTTGTACTGGATTTCTTGCTTCATGTGAGCTACCTCTCTCTTCAGTTTATTGACCTGTAGGAAGTTGTTACATGTTTAGAACAATACCTCACATGAGTATTTAGACACAAAAGTATACATTCAATTCAAAAGTTTTTTGTGTGTAGACAATATTATCTAGACAAATTTTGCAGATAATCACTCCATCAGCAACTAACAGCTGACTGCACATTCTTCAGGACGTTATCAGTGTCCAGGGATTTATCCAACACCCAGATGCCACATCATTTAATCGGGGGCTCAAGAAAAGCTCCAACCTCATAAGCAGAAAAGGTAAGAAAAAAAAAAAATCAAAAGTCAGGAATGAAACACATGCTGATTTTACTCACTGATGTTTAAAATCTTTCCAGCCATTAAAAAAACGTTAAGTATCGGGACCAGAGTTACACTGCAATGATACAAACCATCCTCCAAGATATCAAATTAAAAGGCCTCTCTGCACGAGTAACACAGCAGGCAGATAACACATATTGTAAATCCACTGACCCTACAGCTTGTTTTATATTCCTCCACAGAGGCCAGACTGACCTACTTTACTTCAGTCCTTTCTTCTTCCCAAACCAAGCTCTGCATGAGGGAGCACACTGCCACTGCTAACAATCTGCACTGAGCTCTCGACAAAACAGCTGCCATTCTCTGGAGAGAGCTTGTAGCTCTCTGGTGCTGCAGCACACTGAGGAGAGAGCATGCAGTTAAATGGAGCAAAATGCATTATCAGCATACAAGGAAGTCTAAAGTCTATCAGGAAAACAACTGTTACCGGCTTAGACTGAAACATTTGAGAATTCTGATAGTTTATCTCCTAGATAACAAATGGCAAATTAGCTCTTTCAACCACTTTCGAGTCACCTTTCAATGTTTTTCACGAGGCTTGGAAATATTGGAAATATCAGTTTGCTTGTGGCAAGTGGAAATCCACTTGCACTTCTTACCCTGGATTTCGTAGTAGCAATCTCTGCTTTGAGGATCTCTGGGTCATACTTGGAACTTGACGATGAGCCAGACAGCACTAGAGCAAAACAAACACGAAATTTAGCAGCTCTACTATCCTCACCTACTCTTCTATCAGCCCCACACTACGAATCAAGTTTACTAGAATCTCTCTTCACACCTCTCGCATTTCCAAAAGCATTTAGCAGCACTGAAGGGAAACAGCTCCCTTCAAGCATAAGGACTGTTTTTTTTTTTTTTTCACTTTCCTGCTGTATAATAATCCCCTGAATATTCAGAAACAAAGGAATGCGAAGAACAAGAAAGGTGATGCCAGCCTTCTCACAGGCTTGAGGACATAACCAATCATCCAATGTGTCACACTGGATTAAATCAGTGCCCCATTAAGACCAGAACTCTCCTCTCAGCAGCGATTAAAACTCTTATGCTTCAGAAAGTACAGAAGTTCCCCAGTGTGCAACGTTGTTAGAAGTAGCTGTAGGCAAGGGAGTTACTTTCATCCTTGCAGCCATCATCTTATGCCACACAAAACACGGGAAAACATTACTAGTTTTTTAGTTGTATTTTTACAAATAGCACCACACTAATGCAATTCAAATTCGTAACTTATTGCTTTAATACACCAGTCAGTGTTTAGGTGGAGACTAAAAAAGTCCAAAAACTTTACTTCAGACATGACAGAACCCTATCCAAATGTTAAGAACCTTTCAATGACAAGGTTACTTAAATACTTTCTGACATCAGGCACAAGATTCACCACCTTTAATATATAACCCAGTGAGAGTGAAAAGACAGCAGGGCAGGGTAGGGGGCTGGTTATTTGATGTGGCTGCCGAAAACAAAGTTTACAATATAAGGATTATGAAAAGACATTCCCTGTAGGAAATACATCCTCCTCTGGACATTTTCCAGTTCGTAACCAGTAACAGCAAACAGAATCTTGGCCTTCTATAAACTACTCTGCACCTTTTTTCTTTTTTTTTTTTTCTTTTAAGCAATAGGCATTGATGTTTCCTGCGGTGACAGAGAAAACAGAGAAGAAAGCAATGTTCTTCATACTCCACTGGTGCTTCCTTTCACTTCACATATTATACAGACTCCTGAGATCCCTGAGACAGTCACTAAACTACCTGAGATGTTAAACTCCAAAGAGGCCTAACAGCGCTACCCAAGAGTGACCTTCTGGCCTTGTTTCTGTATTTTGGACAGGTGGATCGAGGAACACAACATGGAATCTCATTTTATCCTCCCCCCGCATTTGTTGAAGGCCATGCTTAAAATGTGTATACCACATCCAGTCACCAGGAAAACCACAGTTATAATGCTCATAATACTATCCTTTAGCAAACAGGTGTTAAACAAGTATTGCTTAGTTGGTCTCAAAAGCAAACACACAAGTAACTTGACACAGCATAACATACCAGAAGGATTTATTAGAGAACCAGCTTCAAGCATTTTACTCTCCTAGTGAGATCTGACTGAGAAAATTGCTTGATAATACTCACAGCTGGTCTGAGAGCCCAGTTTGTGCTCCCAAACATCATGCAGCTGCCGGTATTCTTGCTGGGCCAATTCAAGCCTCTGCTGTTTCACTTGATAGATCTCCTTCTGCGCAGCAATTGCCTCTTGGGCCAGGATAAGATAGTCCTTCAGCATATGTTCCTGCTCCCGCCGCCATTGCACACGAGGATCTTCTATCTGTGTGGTTTCTTTAAGAGAAAACAGAAGGAGGCAAGATTAATAAAAAACCAGGTTTGCATTGCTGCTTGGATGAGCTCCACCATCTATGGCGATATTTTAAAAATGCTTGTACCCCTTCTCCCAGCAAAAAAGTTGTAATAAGGACATTTATGTTTTCTTTCTGTCCCCTTAGGAAGTGATCATTGATTCACCATGTACTGTGATGATCTCAGCTATTCTGATTTGCTGTACAGAATAATACAAGCTGAAATCAACATGCAACTCACCACCACATCTGCTGTTGATGGCAACACGTTTCAGCCTCTTGAAACACCCATGCAAGCATATGCCCACGCAGACACTAGAACACTGACACTGAATGCAAGGCTTATCTTTATTGTACCTGGTTTATAACATTTCTAATGAAATAGCTCTGCTATTTCACTGATAGAAAAAATTTCTGAAAACTTCATTGCCACGTGACTGTAATTGCTTTCATGTTGTCAAATACAACTCTACCTGTCTTGTTTGGCTGCAAGGTGTTTGTTATTAGCAACAGGGAAGAAAGCCTTCACACTCACATTCTATAGGTAAGTAAAAAGTATTCCCAAGTCACAGAACACGTGTGAAAGCACCCCATATGACATTGTATAAACAGCATCTCAGGAGGAGAGTAAACATTTCCCTCACTGAAAGAAAGCACAGCAGTAAATCACTGCAGAATATACGAGGTAGAGTTTGAGATAGATTTTTTTTTGGTAACACAGGCAACGCAGTCATGGACAGCTACATCACCTTCATCTCCATTACCCCAAAACAACCAACGCATTACTTTTAAGATTTTTAATAAATGAGGATGCATGAGGGCACAGACAGTAGCTTAACAATACAATAGCAATACAGCAAATTCGGTATTTGCTTCTATTGTGAAGAAGTGCCCCAAAGATTTTCCATTTCTCTTTCAAGGTTATTACATGTTCTTGCTTGGTACAGGTTCCAACATTCATGTGGCTAAGTGCTATAAGCTGTCTGAACTACAGCGCATGAATAAGCATACCTAGTCACCACTCCATGAATAATGAATGAATAGCTGCTTGAAACTATCAGAGGGAATCTAATATGCATATCTTAAGAACCTCTTTAAATATGTAGTTAGAGCAGTCATGGTGGAAGCTAGGAGCAATTCTTCAGTGAGTCAGACATAATACTAACACTGCAATTTGCAGGACTTAGGCAAGACAACATTTTGACAAGAACCCCAGAAGCAGAAATCAAAATGAAGAATTCTACACAAAGGATGGACACTCAGCCACATTTTCACAAGCTTGTCCATGGAGGGGAAAATTAACAGGACATTTCAACAACACGGCACTTCAAATTACATAGCACAATCTAAACAAAAGCTGCAAAAGATGGTTAAAGGAACACAAAAATCCAAAACTTTCAGGAAACTAGCACTATAGCTCATAGAATTGTTTCAGCAAAACATTGTTACAGATCCTGCTAGCAAGCAGGATTTTTTACTCATTGTGAATACTGAAGAGACACCTAGAAAAAAAAAAGCTCCAAAATAACTTGAGGAGAAAAAACAAACTGCTTTTATCAGTCAAATGTATTAGTATCCTCCCAAGAGGGAGGCTGTGGTCTTCGTTAGAGGAAGCAAAGGAGAAGTCAGGGAGATGTAGCAGCATATCAGTGGTAGGAGTCTCAAAATCACATACTCCTGTCTCTGTTCTTGCCCACAAAAACCACGTTTTCCAGATAGTCATTACATACATCTAGAAATGGAGTCATTCCCTTCTCTCCATAGTTAAGCAGAAGGGGAAGCCTGCTGCAAGTTACCCAGAGAAGCCTGGATACCCCAATCCTGATGGGCAGCTTTCCCAGACCAGACTGCACCAATGATCATCAGGAACCACAAGGCAGGACTCTATTTCAAGCTTAACAAATATGTTGGCAAAGTTCCTGTGTGCCTTCAGACCTCATTCAGGAGGCACGATGCTGAGTCTACCTGTACCTGTGGCTTCTTCAAGCTTGATAATGTCCAGTTTTTCCCTTGACCTAGCAGCCTGTTCTTCCTGTAACTACAAGAAGGACAGTGGAAGTTGCTGAAGGGAAATCCCTCCTTATAAGGCACCAGGATGAAGACTATTCAAGTCTGCTGCCTCATCCTCCCCTCTTCCTGCATCTCTCAGAAAGCCAGCACCTTAACTCAGTACACAGTACAGCCTGTCTGATACAAAGACCGCATGCACGCACAAAAATAAGTACAGTACTGTTCATCACAACAGCAAGGGCAGGGAACAGAGAAGAAAGCTCTAGCTTGTCTAGATCTATGTGCTACACATCTGTGTGCTCTTCTTCCACACCTTATCCTAAGCTGAGGCTGCCACAGCTCTCTGCGCACACGCAGTACTGTTCATGCAACTCCACAATGAGCCATCCAAGAGAAAGCACTGCCCAAAGGCACTTACTACCTGACAAAGCAAATGCTTGGCAGCCAGCTCAGAGAGGATGGAAGCCCTTTTATGCCCTGAAATGGCTTTATTCCCATTCTTCCAAATACTCAACTCTTCTTTCTTAATAATCACTAAATGTATCCCTCAATGGTAACAAGATTTGTGACTGTGATTGAAAAGCCATCCAAGAGCACAGTGGCCAAGAGCTCTTAGCTTGCTCTCAGCTAACAAGAAATGCAAAATACGGTTGTAAGACAGATGCAAGAGCTACAGAAGTAAAGGTCATTATATCATTGGATGTCTTGTGAATTTTCAATTTAGCGTTGACCCTGCCATAAATAAGTCTTCATATCTGAAGAATGTAACCTCAATATGCTTGTATCTGCAACGAGAAAGAATCTTTTCTCTGGACAAATCAAATTCCAAAGAAATTCTACAAGGGTCTGAGACCCCAGGGCTATGCAACAATACTGTCTTAGAAATATTCTGAGTCCTCAATTTAATTACATTTATTTTGCCTCTGAGGGAAGGCAAGGAGTCTTCTCCATTTCACTTTAAAGGGTTCCTAGCTTTTGATTTAAACTTAGGTCTGTCCTTGAGCTTGTTTCTGATAATTAGGCTCAAATACATCAGTTCTGAAGCAAGAACCAATGTGCCTCCAGCCCCTGCTGCTCCTTCCTGCACAGGGAGAGCCTTACTGAGGAGTAAGGTTTTGGACACTCTCCAGAGACTATTTGATACAAACCACAAAGATGAACCTCTTGATTAACTGAAGGTAAGTGGATATGGTTTGCTTTATCGTGATTTGGATTAGAGCTGGCTTAAGAAATAGAGTAATGATTTTGTTCTATTCTTTTTAACCTTTTAAATGAAGTTTTTGTTCAAATACTGCAGCCTCTGGCATCTTCGAGAAGTGGAACTTTAACAGCAACTGATGTTAAGCACATGTCAGCATCATTTGAAGCTGTAAGCACACCCTTGAAGCTTGTGGTTTTGAGCAGCATGGGTCAGGGATAACTGTCCTGGATGGACCACACAGAACTCAAACCTGCAGCCCAATCTTTATGCATTCACACTGAAGTCAACTCAACTGCACAAAAAAGATCTTACTGTTTGTCCTACCTACATACTGAAGCTTGTTACCTGCAATACTCAAGAGGTTTAACAGATGTTTAAAAGCATGTAGATATTGTGCTACTGGGATGACATAAGTTTTAAATCAAAATATTTGTGTCACCATTAGATCTGTAGATGTTTATCCTTTGTATTGCAGATGGCAGTTAGTGGTTTTGAGAATACACTTTTTCCATCTTACATTTTTAATACTCTGAAGTTGGTATAGCCTGGAATATGCAGTCTCAGGCAAGACGGAAATACAGCCCCTCAGAAAAAGAGGGAGAGTATAAAAAATAGCTAAGACACAAGGTGGACCTCCATAATTTTAATTAAAAGATTTTGTAGTTTGCTTAAAAAACAGAACACCAAAACCTGAAATTCTCAGTTGAAGTCACAGAAGCAGATTTTTATTTATTTTTAAACATTTTAAACGTCAAGATACACTTAGTTTTGTTTTTTTTTTTTAAGAATTTTCTCTTCTCATTAGTTACAATAATCCACTTTTGAAAGGGACTGCGCAGGGCTCTGCTGTGAACCTCTTGACTGCAATCACAGCCCTTCTCTAAGGGAAGGGAAAGTCACCGATTTATTTTGGTTACGACTTTTTCAGAGCATTTCTAGCACAACACATTTCTTAACATCTGTAATGACACAATCAAGTTCTGAGTTTTCTTTCATGTAATGTCAATGAGCTGCAAAGCATAACATTTTTGGTCTATCAAGCAATCTAACAAGGACAGTTAAGCAGTGGCTTAGTTTGACCATACTGAATAAGATGTTAAAAGCTTGAATTTAACTCTTTTCTTACCTACGCACAGTTCAGGATACCTCAAGTTTGAGAATTTCCTCCCTAGTAAAAGGGATGTGAACTCTAGCAGCTCAGAGAACGCACCACTAACCGTAACAGCAGTCATTCAGTTTATCCCTGCCAGGGAAATCAACACAGGACCTTTGCACTGCTTCTGATGGTCTTGTCACAAAGACAAATTCCAAGGTAAGAACAAACTCCAGATCACTGCTGCCCAGTCGGACTCTTCTGTACAGCCAAATCTTAGAGAGGTGTGTCCACATTATCAGTTTGAACATGACTGTTGATCTGAAGACCGCAAACAAAAAGGTCTCAAATCCTTGCTTTAGAGGGGGAAGAGTAGCTCCCAATATGCAGAAGGGCAGGCAATTTTGTGGTTTTCCATTCAGTGCATTTTAAAGGTACAAAATAACGTCTCTGCAAAGTACAATAACATGTCACTTACTGGTGTTGTGGTCTATGTAATAAACTCCAACCTGAGGGTCATACGCTTCTTCCCATCCTAATGGCAATTCATCACTAATGCAGTCTGCAAACGTTAGTGGTTTAGTATACCTGAAATGCAAAATATTTGGGATTAAAAAAAAAGAACACTCCCACATGTCGATTCCAAGAAGAAACCAAGTCCCTTTTTGGTATAAAACACTGAAGAAGTTGAAAACTATTTTAAAGCTTCTGCTCTTTCTTAATAACATTCCCCAAACTCTTCCCTTTCTTCATCTGAAGTTACAGCAAGATGAATTCACTGTGACAGAACTCCCAAGCCTTCCTGGCTCAGGCAGTACTATTCAAAGGAACACGAAAAACTTTGCCAGAAACAATCCCAGTCTCTTCACTGAAAGAACAAGATTGTTAGCAGGCAAATAAGTAGACAAGAAGAGAAGAAGCAAGATGAGAAATATAATTTGCATAGCATGAATAATTAAGACTACACAATCAATAGCAAGTGCTGAGGACTGTGGGACCACTCCGGTCATTTGCATTGCAATATGTTCTGTTTCAATACTGACAAACTAGAACAGTTTCTCTGTATCATAAAAACAAGTAACCCACTCAGTCCAAACAAGAACCGTTTCCACAAAATTGCTCTGATGAGTTTCAGCACAGGCAGCAGCTCTCTGAAGGCCTGCACAGCTACTTCTGAGCACAGCCTTACAGACTTCAATTCCTGAAGCCGCGCTCCTTCCCTCCCTTTGACCCTGCGCTCACAAAGTTCAGCCCACGCCAACAAGGTGAGCTCAGCAGCAGGGCCTTGGGGCAGCAGGCAGGATGCAAAGCAAAGCACCAAGCACCTTCTCCAGCTGCACACACCATGAGCAGCGCAGCCAGAAAGAGTCTGAGCAGGTTTGTGGGAAGCCCTTCAGATCCAAAGATAATTCAGCAGGACTGAGAGCTCTGTAAGTTGTAGAGTTCTGAGCACACTTGAACAGAGCTTATCTAGAGGCACTACGCAGCGAACCAGGAACCAGGTTAACATCTGAGAGCCATGCGTCAGCAGAAGGCATTCTAGGAATAAGCCTCCAGATGTTAGAGGTTCAACATAAAGCTAGCATTTAAGGTGACTAATGCACGTCCCCAAAACACGACCTGGAAATCTGGTACGCAGCAAGACCAAGGCAGAAACACGTCCAGGAAAGCTGCATAAGCCAGTAACCTCTCTCCAGTTACCTGCCTTTGCCAAATGAAGCAGTGCATGAATCACCAGTCTCTCAAATGGAAAATGTGAAGAATTACATCACAAAAAGAAGAAAATCAAAACCTCCCAGCACGGAACTGCTGAAAGTCCCTTTATCAGTCAAGTTTCACTGAAAGGTTTATTGTTTTTACTTTTTAAGAAGAGTATCTTGACTGTTATCAGTATCACAGAACATCCATATAGAAAATGGATTACTCTGAACAGTCTCAGTATTGCTGACAGCTACATCTGCATCTTCAGGATGCCTTCTTCCCAGTGCCAAGCATGTACTTCAGCCACTCAGTTCTTTCAGCTGGAATCCTGGAGAAGGCAGAAAGGTGGGATCATTCTGTTCTAGCAAGGACAGGAGCCTGCTCAGTTCTGCTGGGAGACTCGCCAGCAGATACTGGGGCTCAGAAGCACAGAGTCACTATTAAGGCTCAGAACATCTCCCAGAAAGCACCCACCACCAACCAGACTAATGTTGGCTCCCATTGCTGATAGCAAACTTGCAACTATCCCATTTACGCAATTAAGGAAGCATTCATTAAAGGAAAAAAACTTGTCATTCAACTAGCAAACAAAGAAGTAATTAGCCTTAGAATTAACAACATAATTTCATTTATTACAGACAACATATGTCTATTGGCTATTTCCCCAAATAACTGCAGCTTTAGAACCAAATCACTCTTCTAAACTCCTTCCTTTGGTGCTGCAGAAAGAAACTGGCACATATCAAAGAAACAATGCTACAACAGCAGATGAAAGACGTGCAATATGGTGCACAGCCAGATTAACGTCTAAACAATAACAACGAAAGAGAGATATTTTCCTTTAAGATAATGGGATTTGTGCTTTTGTTATGAAGACAAATATTTCAACTTCCAACAGGAGCCCAAAAATCAAGTGTGTCCCTAAGCACACCCATAATGCAGCACAATCTATTAAGGTAGGAAAAGGTGAAGCTTTTCTCATACAGCAAGTCACAATTCAGTCAGAGTATAATTTCTGCAAAAACAGCAGTGTTTCTGGATACAGGAAATTAAAGCCAGGACACATCTGCAGAACTACTTCTTTTGAAACATCTCATTTGCAATTCACAAAGCTTCCTCACAGCCTCGGAAAAGTCTCATCAACTCAGTCAAATATATTATCATTTAATTGGCCCACACTGTAGCTAGACTCAACTGTCTAGAAGAATTGACTCCTTTTACCCACTGTGCGTGCACTACAAGGAAAAGAACCTACAGAAGTATTTATGCATTCCTCACTGTTCTTGGATAGAGAACCTCCAGACACATTCATCCAAGCTTCCCACAGAAAGCAGCACACGTAGAAGTTCAGAAGGTCCTGACCATGCATGACTTCTGGTCTCCAAAGAAGAAACCAGAACATGTGTGGGGGTTGCTCACATGTCAAACAACTTCTATTAAACCCAAACTAGTCTAGTTAGAAGTGACTCACTTTTAGGCACGTCTTCCAGGTTTGCCCTAACACCTTGTCTGTGGCTGCCCTTTCCCCATCTCAGAGTACAGAACATTCATTTAGCAAGCTTCAATCAAGTGTGTTTTTTTTCTTTTTTTAATAGGATAGTTTAGAAACACAGCACATCAGCTTAGTTTTATCAATTCACAACACCTAAGCTTTTAATGTGTTACTTTTTCATTTGATCTTATTCAGGAAATTCAGCTTTAACTTCCAGCAAGTGTAGTGGATCATTAAGGTACCTGGAAACTAGGTGCCCTTAGCAACCAACACTCAGCAGCAAGCCAAGGGCACTGCTTCAGAAACCAATCCTGATAACAGAGGTAAAAGATAACAGCCCCATATGACGTACTAACCTGAGAAGTATCATTCAGTCTTGAGGCAGAGACACGAGAGGGGAAGCCATAGTCCAAGCTCCCACCCATCGCCCCGTAAATGCATGGAGACACACTTCCACCTCTATGAAACATTTGCCCGTAACTCCAGTATTCATACATCAAATGATTTTCAAATTTCTCTTCCACAGCAGGAAATAGTTTCCTAGCTCTGACTTGCAAAGGCATGCCATTTTTAATGAGAGGTTTCTCTATTTCTTATTATGATTTTTTACGTATCACCTCCAGCTCCTAGTACAGACAGAACTGGAAGCCAGCATTATCATGCACAAACACTTCAATTCAATTCTGCTCATCTCAGATTTGGAAAGCATTTCTACCATCTCCAACTCTGCTCTTGTCAACCAAAAGCCTCATTACACAGGAAACTGAAGGCAAATAAGCCTTGTATAACAAGATTTTGATTGACAGTAGGCTTGTTAAACACAGCTGTAACATCAAAGGTTTCTTAGGGAAGTAGCAAACAGGTGAACTGTGCCATTTACAAATTTGAACGTAATACAATAAAAGTATCAGAAATCAATTCCTGCAAAAATGATGTTAAATGTTAGCTTCAGCTACTGGATTTCAGTGCCAACTAGCAGCCTCCAGCATTCTGACAGAACCATGGGGCTTTTCAGTTAAGCTGTGTGTACAGACATGTATTTATATGCACACACAAATGCAGGAAACAGCATGCTTAGGTCACAAAGACAGTTTATCAATCAACAAGGGACTGTCAAGTTCCTGTATTTAAACCCACTTCATCCCCATATTTGCAGGTTTCCTCAAACCACCACAGCAAAGTAAAGCATCCCACCAGTAGAGCTTTATTTCAATCAGTTCTGTACAGACCGCATGGCCTTACACAGAAATCCTTCATGACTCTCCATGGGTGAAACTACAGAGTTGAGGATTACCAGCAGCACCACGCTGATTGCAGAGCTCAATGCACGACGACGTGAGGCAGCTCCTGCAGGCAGCAGATCCCTACAGTCACCGCAATGTCCACCACAGACTGGCAACTGCAGCAGCTGCCTTCAGTTTTTTCTTCTTACAAGCACACAGCTTCACGGACAAGTACCGCTTCAGGCTGGATATTAGGAAAAGTTTCTTCTCCAAAGGAGTGGTCAGGTGCTGCAACAGGCTGCCCAGGGAGGTGGTTGAGTCACCATCCCTGGAAATGTTCAAGAAATATTTGTATGTTGTACTAAGGGGCACGTGGCTTAGCAGGGAAGCATTGGTGGTAGGTGGATGGTTGGAGGTCTTTTCCAACCTTGGTGATTCCATGAAGCAAGATACAAAATTAGGAGTTCTGGCAAATATTTCAATTCATAACATTTATTTTACAGCATCAGTTTCTGCACCCAAAAATTTATGGGAGAAGTTTGAAGTCAGGTTTTATTTTTATAGAATGACAGAATGGCTTGAGTTGAAAGGGAGCTCAGATCATCTAGTTCCAAGCCCCATGCAAGGGGCAGGGCTGCCCACTGTTAGTTCAAGCACTAGGTCAGGCTGCACAGGGCCCCATCCAGTCAGGGCCAGCGCATCTCCATAACCACTGTGAGCAGCCTGTGCCAGCACTTCACCACATTCTCAGTGAAAAACTTCCCCTGGCATCTAATTAGATCT
The DNA here is from genome assembly GCA_035772895.1 of Perdix hodgsoniae. Lineage (NCBI taxonomy): Eukaryota > Metazoa > Chordata > Aves > Galliformes > Phasianidae > Perdix > Perdix hodgsoniae. The sequence continues at coordinate 1,942,478 of JAPSGF010000053.1, forward strand.
CCCCTCTACTAGTTTAAAACCATCCCCTGTCCTATCGCTATCTACTTGTAAAAAGTTGATTTCCCTCCTGTTTATAAGTTCCCTTTAAATACTGGAAGACTGTAATAAGGTCTCCCCAGAGCCTTCTCTTCTCCAGGCTGAAGCCCAGCTCCCTCAGCCTGTCCTTGGAGGAGAGGTGCTCAGGCCCTTTGATCATCCTTGTGGTCCTCTTCCAGACCCCTTCCAAAAGCTCCACATCTTCCCTGTGGTGGGGGCCCGGGTCTGGATGCCAGATGGGGCCTCCCAAGGACAGAGAAGAAGGGCACAATCCCCTCCCTCTTCCTGCTGACCACCCCTTGTTTGATGCAGTGCAGGATACCCTTGACCCATCAAGTGGCAATTACACACTGCTGGTCCACATTATGTATTTCATCTACCAGGACCCCTCGGTCTCCTATGGGGCTACTCTAAATCATTTTCAACTGCTTTACTTGAATAAACTCTTCACTCAGCATTTCTCTGCGTCCCATCTGCCTGACATCCCCTGCTGGCAGCATGGCCTGGCAGCCCACACCACACAGGTCAGACTGGAGCAATCCAAGAGCCCACCAGCAGCCCCTGGCAGCACACGGTTGCCTTGGGCAGTGCAGAGGTAAGGCGCTGCAGTGAAGGCTGCTGCCACTCACTGGGCTGCTCTGCTGCCAGGAGCCTCACCACGATGGCATACAGGAGTCTTTGTTTTTAATGAGGTCATCCTGTTCTCAAGACAGACGATGATTATTTTTAAACTCCAGCATTAAAAATAAAATCTGTCACATTTCTGACAAGTTTTCTAGGACTGGAGCAATCTACTCCTTACAAGAGCTTTTAAAAATAGACTCCCACACATTTATTACTCAAATCTGCAATCCAAACCTCGAACACACTGGACTATTCATCTCTATAGTAACTCAGTTTTCCCTCAGAGCATCTCTTCTAGCTGCACAGAGGATTACCTTTGGAGGCCAAAGGTGTGGTAGTGAGGAGGCCCTGTTTTGGGATCTTGCTGGCAAAACTTTCCTCACCCACCACCACGAGTTGTGAAATGTTCCCTTGCATTTTGCTCCAGCCGCAATGCAGGGAAAGGTGTTGAGAACAGCTCACCCCTGACAGCCAGGCCCTGAAACGCGACAACAGACAGTTCTGGGCCCCTGCAACCCACAGCTCCCCAGCACTGTGACATTCTTAGCAGGGGAAGTCTCCCCACCCAGGGAGCAGAAAGCAGCCACTAAGAGCCACCAATAGCAATGAAGAATTGCAAATGGCCAAGTGCTTCCCAGGTAACAGTGAGCAACCTTGAAGCAGCAAGCGCTAATTTTAAAACATTATTAGTTCTACCCAGTCTTAGATGTCTGATGTTACAAGACTAACACAAAGGCTTAGCCCTCCAAAGTGTCTATATACCCAGAGGAGATGTCACTTCAATGACTATCCGCACTTCAGATACTCCTGCCTGGTCCCTGTTTTTGCTGGGATAATAGGATAAATAGGAACAGAATTATATCCCCCACATAAAAACAGAGTGATATGACAAAAAAAAAAAGCTTAAGTTGTTGCTGTAAACTAAATGCACTTGCATAAGCCTCGATTCAAACATCACCAATAGCAATGTAGTGGAAAAAAAAAAACAAAAAACAAGCCAGCACATCACACACCATCTCAAGCAAGACTCATGAAGGCTGTGTTCTTTTCAGAAGGATTTCCTTTGTTATCATGGTTAGCGAGCATCTTCACAGCCCCTCAAGGACTTAACTCATCCTCTATCTCTTCCCAGCTTGAGAAACTCCATGCATTGGGTCACCTCTGGAAGAAGCTTATTTTCCAAAGTATCTGCATTTTAAACAGTTTCATTGACACCCAATAATTCAGCTATGGCCTCTCCTACTCTTTAACCAAGACACAAGAAAACACCAAACAGCTCATTAAGGTGAACCTGAGTCGTATCTAAATTGCTAACTTTCAAATTCTTTTGTTCTTCTACAGAAATCAGCTATGTTAGCATCTAGCTGGGCAGCACACAAAGCACCAAGGACTTGCAAGGACTCCAGCAATCAGGCTACACCTAGTATTCCAAGCATTCCAAATAACTGAGGGCTGGAACTAGATGATCTTCGAGGTCCCTCCCAGTCCAAGCCATTCTATGATTCTATGAAATACATTTATATATTCAGTAGTGATATTAGATTTATATTACTCAAGCAGATTAACAGAAGTATCAAAGTACACAATTTAACACCCCACTAACCCCAGCAAGCATCTCAGTATGTATCAGTCTACTGCTTCAGAGCTGCTTGCTCATTCCACCCTTTTTTGAAAAAGCCTTGCACATTCACAAGTTCTGCTTTGCACAGTGACAGTATTTGTCTATGCATTTCTTCTCCACACAGATTATTCACCTTTGGAAACAGAAAACTACTAAGTTATTTGCGTGGAAAAGACTATCAAAAACCAGTTACAGGTTTTAGATCATTCCTAGAGATTAACAAACTGGCTCAGCTAGCAGGAGAGAAGCAGGAGGTCAGTCATGCTCTCTTAATCACTCAAATGCAAAATTCCTGAGATAGTTCAAGGTTAAAAGTCAGGAAATAGGAGTTAGGGCTTCTCACAACATTAACTTGCCTGCCAGCCTGCATATCCTGCATGCTTTCCAGAACTGATTAAACAGGAAAGATATAAAAGTGTAAGGTACAACTCTGAGAACAGTACAGCACCACCACACTTAAAGCATGCAAGAGTTTGAGTTTAACCATACAAGTCATTCAAGCATCTTTGGTTTTAAACAGTTAAGGCTGTTTTTTCTTGTTATTTTCTTCCCTCTCAAAGGAGTCCGACTTCAGTTCTTCCTAGATCAGAAGCAGCCTTCCCACCTGCAAAGCCTGAATGGATTAATTAAAATCAAGTCAGGTCTCCCTTTCACTCAGAAGTTCAGCTGCTTTGGAAGAAAGGGACTCTTCACTTCATAGCAAGGGGTAAATTGTCTACCAAGCATCCAGACTAAGTAGTCCAACTAGTTTCTTGATGTATTTGGGAGATTAGGAACTGGATGGTTTGTTTCTGTTCTTGCAGCCCGCGCTCCTTCTCTGAAAGGCTGCCTACAGAGTGTGGGCAGCAACAGTTTACACCGGCAAGATGCCTCGGAGATAAGAGGAGTACAGGACACCCTTCCCCACTCACCTCCAGCTTGTACAGCAAGTAGGCAATAGCTACTTTCTAAAATAAATATATGTATTTGAGACTTTGGCAACATGGAAATACTGAGCAATATACCTCAGCTTTCAGGAAGTTGTTATGCCAGGGATGGCAGCGTGCAATCAGAACTCAGTAGTGGCAGCAGAGTAGGCCCATTTGGAAGTGATTTCTGGTTCACCCTGCAAACGGACATCGGCAGGCACTCTGAATTTACACTTCACACAGCACTATTCGGCAATTAAAAACCTGAATTCTTTGAGGAACAGCACACATTGCCCCATTTTTTCCAGCATGTTCTATCCCTACTGAGGAAAAAAAATACAGAATGATAACGAATGATACCTGCTCCCTCACACTTGATAGGGTCTTGGCAGTTCTGAAGTCCCATCCACGCAGGTTCAGCAATGGATCCTATCAAGCCACAGGAGCCCCAGAGAAATCAAGGGCAGTTAGAGGACGCCTATTACTCCTTTAACATCTCCATGACCTCAGCACTGCCAGATGGAAGCCACAGTTTTTCTGTCAGCCTCTAAGAATTGGAGAGGGTTGGTCAGGATAGTCTTTGAGCAATGGAAAACACTTAAGAATAAAAAACTTCTAGTTGGAAAGCCATCCTGAACTCAAGATGCAGAACACAACAGTGAAGCATAGATGTTACCCTGGGAATTGCAATACATGCCATTCTGTTCAAGAAAGGCAAGCCAAAACTACTTCAACAGGCCCACATAAACAATTCCTAAGAGCATTGCTGCAGAGCTTCCTGGGGTATTCCTTCAAGAAGCTAGTTTGTAAGTTAAGAAGGTTACCAGTAACACAGTTTTTTTATGTCAACAAAGGAAAAGCACCGATACAGCTACATTTGAACTGGAAGCTTCCAAGAAAAGCAAAACACTTCAGCAACACTAAGATCAAGAATGGAACATGGCCTACCCTATCATACAGGGAGCATTCCGCACTCTCAGTTTTCAAGATTACTCATCCAAGAAGTAACCATTCTCACACCTGCCCAGCCCATGAGCTTCAGGCACCAGCACAGCCTCAGACAGTATGATCACAACAGCACGACCCTGACAGCATTACTGAGCAGTGACTGCCGTTTCTAGCGCTGATGCAATTTCTGCTCGATTCCTGTAAAGTAAAACTGTTTTTAAGTAATAAGCAGAGACGTCAAAGAAGAGCAGATGTCCAACAGTACCATGGGAGAGTAAAGCTTCAGGGGATGAATAAGAAGCCTAGGATAAAAGCATCGGGTAAGAATAGGTTTATCACTATTTTCATCCTGGGAAAAACAGGAACGTTTACCAAGCAGTTATGCCTAGTAAGAAACAGAAAGAAACAACTCCAAGCCATGCTTAGCACCATGAATAGTACAAAGCCCAGAACAGGGCTCTACTTCTACTGCAATGGAGTCAGTATCGATCAACAGCTACTGAAGTTTACCTGCTCTCTGAGGACAGCAAAAGTGAGATTTGCATTAACAAGAGACTGAGCTCACATTCAAGTGAGTTGAATTGACTTACTCTTCTAAAACATCATTAATTTTGAATAACCCATTATCTATTTTGCCAACAGACTAGGACTGTGTTAAGGTAGAAGCTAGAACAACACTCCTTGCATTTGCCCTCTCTACCTCTCACCCCCCTCGAAAGCCTCCTGCCATCCTTCTGCCCCAAGTTCCACCAGGCACAAGAAGAATCAAGTCCCAGTGCACAGACCAGAGACGTGGGAACCACAGCTCAGACAAACAGGAGGAAGACAATGGCTTGGGTGCTGTGTATGCTGAAGACTCCCCAGCAGTGCCACGGTTTTTGTATTGGTGTAGAAGATTGAGAAAGAAGACAACGTTCCTGAATTTAGTACAGCTTTCACTGTATTTTGAATTGCACCTTGTCTCCTGACTGGGATGAGCAGTCTGCTCACATTCAACATTTAGAGTATTTTAAGACAAGATACAGAAGCAACATATGTTATTTTTTCAGAATTCAAGAGAAAACTCCTTATGAAAATTACATTTCTCCAAGCCATTTCCAACTCAAATATTGTTACAGGGAGTATTATCTGAGGCTTTTTATGAGCACAACATTATGGATTTAATCTGTATCAATTGTTCAAAGAGGATGGGAATAGGAAGGCTCAGCAGTTAAGTACAAGCAATAAACCAGACCGTGACAAATTGTAACCGGGTGCCAAAAATGCAAGGTGGCATCTTTAAAGTGTGTGTGCCTGTGCATGTGGGTGTTAAATTGTCATCTGTTTGGAATGGGAAACTGACACAGTTATTTTGCTGCAGAAATGAGAATGCTGCATGCTTCGGCCTAAAGCGATTAACCAGGTTTGTATCTAATGAAGTGTAACCCAAGTTGATTTATTTTTAGCGCCAGGTCTCCAACTGGACTCCACAAAGCTACCCACAATCAAAGCTTTTTTTGGCTACTCCTCAGAAATGCACAGCTTTTCTCATCAGCAAGTGAAGACAGCATAGATGCTCACATTCCAAACTGTGGCTGTGCTCTGGGCACATCCATGCTGCCACATGAGCACTGTACTGCCTACGTACCACTTCAAAAAGCAGTGCTGGTGCCCTGTGTGTAACTGCAAGCTGTGCAGCAGGGGAAGTACACTGCCCAAAACTGAGATATACACTGGAGAGTAGATATCATCTAACTGCACCCAAAACACAGGCAGCATCTATCAGTAGTTAATTTTCCCGTGCCACCTGCCTGCCCTGTAGTACTGCAGATACTTGTGGGATGATGCAACCTGATGTTATTTCCATTTCTTTTTATCTGCTGCATCTGATCTCCTGAAGGGAAGGCAGTGCCCCCACCACTTAGCAGCACTGACATCCATTTCCCACATTAATATTTTCTTTTTTCAAGGCAACATTTCTACCTAGTGCTAGCTTCCCACTCTCATTACCAAGTTCCTGCTTGGTAACCAGTGGTTAACCAGCAGGGGCAAGAGTATCTCCACTGCTGTGAGCAGAGGCCACACTTCACAGTACCAGCTAAAAATACAATTCTGAGGATCATTAGCACACATCCAAACTCCTAGCACACATCAGATCTCTAAAATGGAAAGTCTGATAACTGAGAAAACATTTCTGACCGAACACTGTAAGAGAAGCATTTATAAACAAGTCATCTAAGACAACAGCAAACATCTCAATTCCTTTAATGGAAGATAAGCAGCATGGCAGTTCACATGACCAGAAGAATTGAGTTTAACTATCTGCCCCCAAAGTTGCAGCAGCCTCAGTTCTGGAAGTGCCACAGTCACAGTCAGCTGCAATGGAACTACAGTTCCTTCAGGAATGCAGCATTTATTACTATGAATAGGTGCTATGAAATGATAAGTGCCAATTTCTTTTTCGTACTACAAGAATAGTTTTACTGTACAGCTATGTACTTTTCTGGGATGTGCTCCAGGATTAAATGCAACAGAAAAGCATTTCAGAAAAGAACTCGTTTGTTGTTAGGCAGTACAATTTCTTTAACCAAGCACTCCATGTGAGTGTACAAGATCACATGCTGGTAGAGGGAAAGCAGGGAAAATCTGCAACACAGATACACAGACAACTGAGTCAGCCAAATAGTTGCTGCCACGAAAAGCAGCTCTCCCACCTTCCAACCTGCACAGCCCTTGGCTCTGGTTCCTTCCCGCAGCTCTGCCCTCCCCTATCATACCCCCAGGCCCTCCCACAAGTTGCTTCCAGTCAGTAACACAGCAGAATACCCAGATTTTAATGAGAGCCAATTCACCCTTGAGTTACTGGGGCTCCCAGCAATTAGCTGCACACCAGGAACAGCGATGGCTCTAGGGAAGAGAGTGCAGTCCTCGCTGCTGGTGAGGACCTGGTGAGGTGTCTGACTGCTCACCAGGATGCTGGGAACCCAGCTCTTGTATGTGCTTCATTACCACAGAACTGTAATTAAGTTGGCCACTCCCCGAGTGGCCCGTCTACCCCAGCTGCCAGATCCAGCCACACTAATGCATCTATGCTCATTATTACTTATAAGTGAAGAGCACAGAAGTCAGCTTTAGCAGCAGGTCCCCTGAATCCCTGCACACCAGCAGGAGCTGGCTGTGCTGCAGGGACAGCTGTGCTCCCAGCAGCGACACGCTGCAGGACACAAGGAGCTGACTTGTAGCAGCCCTGGGCAGCCAAGCAGCCCACTGCACACGGCTGGCAAAGAATGCACTTGCTGGCTGCACCTTTTCATCTTGATAAGGATTTTCAAGGTCATGTTTGTTTCCCTCCTGGCTCCAATGAAATCCCAGGCATGCATCCCGCAGCCGCAGCACATTCTCACCCCACGTCTCCTAGGTACCAGCACAACCTGTCACATTCCTCCACACCAGCACACCCCACCTTGTCAGCTGGCTCCTCTGGCTCAGAAACACCTTACTAACTGCGTCCTTTTCTCCTGGGAGCAAGTGGCTGCAGCACCTTGCAGCAGGGCTGGAAGCGGTGTGGAAGGTGCCAGCCTGGGAGCCTCCTCTGCCCAGCACTCGTCCCTGCACACACAGCAGGACCAGAGGCCCTCACTGCGCCAGGCAGGATTCCTAGGTAGCTTCCAAAAAAAAAAAAAAACAACCTTAAGTGCTGCCCGCTCACAGCTAATTATACAAGCTGTTAGGCATGTATGCATGCACCACAGTGCTCTGAGTCATTAGAGCACGGGATTTATACTTCACTGCACGCATCTTGCTCTTTGTGACCATGTGCCTAGATACAGCCAGAACGAACACAACTATCTGGAATGTCTGCAGCTCGCCAACCAGCCTATCTGAATGCAAAGCTGGGCCGCCCCGAGCCTGACTGGCTGCATGTGCTTCAGCTACACATCCAGCTTTCCCAACACGGTTTAGAACCCCCCTATTCCTTCCCCCCCTGCCATTTGAGAACAGAGTGCAGTGCAGTGGTTAAGTCGTGTTCTTTTCTTGTGTTATAAAAGCAACTCAAGCGCTGGGGAAAGCCAGGCAGTGCAGGTGATCCCAGAGGTGAACACGGGAAGCCTACTCCCCCCTCCCCCCCCCGGACTCACAGATCCGTTCCTATGGCAGCAGCCGCTCCTCGGCTGATGGCAATCCCTCCGTTCAAAGGCACCAGACGCCCAACACCACGGCATGCCTGCCTCAGCAGGCATGCTTCTGTCCTTCAGTCACTTGGCTCTCCTCCACAGGAGCCCAATCTGGTCCCCAGTGAGCCCAGGACAGCAGCCCGCAGCACTACATCCCACAGCAGGGGGATGCAGGGCCGGGTCTGCAGGGCTGATGCCCACTGCCACCTCCACTAACTGCCACAGTCAATAGGACGTGGCACAGAGCAGGACTGTGCGCGCTCAGCCCTTCGGTTTGGTTTTCGTTGCAGTCCTGTTGTGCTCATTAACAAAGCATCAGGGTGTATTCTATGTAAAAACAAATAGCAATAGCTATGTTTTACATGGATAAGATGTTGTTTCTGACATTTCTCATCTTTAAAAGAACTTCTGCTAAGGATCTCACTTCACCTTCTCAGATCTCCAGTCATCTGACATTACCTCTAAACAAGCTATATCTCCCTCATCCAATCTGCCTCAGCCCTGTAGCATGGCTCCATCCTACAGACATCCCTTTCTTAAGGGATCAGACCCCTACACCTCATGCTATACTCACACACAAGACTTCTCCCCAGACCACCACAAGCAGCCCATACAGCAGTGGCAGGGCTCACAGCTCAGCCCAGACCTCCAGCACCAGTGCAAGTCGCAACTCCCACGCCAGTTACTTTCTCAGCATTTACTTCTAACGCTGCACCCAAACACTGACCTACACTGTCAACCCATACTTAGCTATATGCATACATTAATTTCCTTCAATCAATTCAGCTAAAAGAATTATCATTCTTAGTCTAGGTAGTCTAGAAAGACCAAGTTGAAGTCCTACAGCAATCAAATACTCCTGCTAACCTTGCCTTGCATATCTAAGCAAAACTACGAACTGATACAGAGGACCAAAATCAGCAATGAATGCACATAACTATTAAAAACACAGACCTTACCAGCAGAGGTCTTTGAGCACTCCTCCTTTCTTCCATTAATCGTGTCCTTTATTCAATGTCCTTCTAATAATTGCCAAATCAATGGCAGAAACACGTGCTTCTACTGTTCCACACCCAAGAAGACAAAGGACAGCGATATTGCAGAGACTGCAGTGCCCAGGATGAATGAAGTCACTGAAATCCTAACAACTTTTTTCCTCTGAAGTGCTACGCAGAGTTCCCAAGCAGCAGCACCGAGTCCAGCCAACATGCAGAACAGTGCCCTCCAGATCTGCAAGCAGCAGATCCAGGAAGGACATCCAGGAAGAAGCCAGCATCCCGTTAGGTGTCACCTTCACAGTGTCACAGCAGATGGAATTACAGCCTGCAGCGCAGCACTGAGACAGCATCCATCTCTGATATTTAAGCTGTCTGCCCTGAAATGCAAACCGGAAGTGACATTGCTGCCCGTGGTGCCAGCTCAGTGCCCTGCACCAAGGCAGGGTTTCCCAGGGAAGCACACTGTGCAGGGAGGCTGCTACAGAGCCCAACCCCATGCCACCTCGGTTACTGCAGCAGCAGAAACAGAGCCCTGAAAGCACAGAGCAGGGTTGGAGCACAGCAAGGTGAGGGACCCACAGCTCCCAGGGGCCAGCAGTAGAGGGGCAGGAGGCTACGATGCCTCACAGCCATGACAGGCTGTGGGACAAAGCCGTCCAGTCCTTCCACCTGTAAGTAAGCGCACAAGTGGCCAGCACATCGTAAGCTATGGTCTGCTGCACTCTCAAGATGAATCCAGAGGCAACCACTTACCACTGTCTGAATAGAAGGAAAAGAATCTAATCCACATCCCATCCAGCCTCTATCTTTACTCAATAAAATGATGCAGACAGCAAGTCTAGCGAGTGAGAACAGGGACTAACAAAGATGTCAGGAGTAAGACAAGCAGCAGTGCTCACTATTAAAAAAAAAGTGAGATTTGTTAATAAATTAATGCCTTCTATTCTTCCTCACTAGCATACAATAAAAATATTCTCAGGAAAAAACAATGCAGAGCCTCACAGCAACAAGAAGTGCTGCATTTCTTCATACATCAGCCATTCCCCTACCTGTAGCCAAGCCACTTGATGGACTAAGTGCCCACCTTGTAAAGTCAACAAGTCACCCCTTAGGATTCAGTCTCAGAAGGACCAGATTTGTTTACCACTGTTTTGTCCTTTCTTTAAAGCTAAATAAAGGACTTAATGCTCTTCAAGTACAGAGTGCTGCATGTTGGTCCCCTGTGTGTCCAGTCACCAGCTCGGGTGCAGTGATGCTCTGACACGGCAGACGGTAACGAATTCTCAGCGCTCATTGTAAATGCAACAACTTTCCAGTTACCTAGAAACCTTATTTCAAATCAACACAAGTTCAGCTTTGTACAGCAGAGCCTCCAGGCACCAAAGGGACATCACCTCTGCTGTCTGCCTCTTTGCTTACAATATGAGACAGCAAGGGGAACTTCTCTGAGCACCATGCAAGAGAACCTACCTGTGACCAGCTAAGAAAACAAGTAAACAGGACTAAGAGGGCAATTTGCTACAGCTGTGCAAGCCAAAAAAAATGAATACATAGTCTTCTGTGAATTGAGTGCATTGCCTTGTTTTTTTGTTCAGTTGAATCAAGGCATCCCAGAAGCAGGCTGCAAGTGGAAGGAAAGCTAAATTAGACAACACAGCTTTCAAGAAAGAACTCAGTGGGGAGGAAAGAACATGGGAACTCTGCTAGCTTTTCCCATCCAACATAAATGCATTTTATATTCTCCCCAACACAGAACTAAAGGGCAAAGGAGAAAGAACTCAAACATCAGCAAGGAGAAGCAATTCCAAGGTGAGCTGTCAGAACACCTGGGAAGGGTGCAGTAAGCAACACACAGGATGAACACGCAGAGCCCTGGAGCTGACTGCAGTAAGGAACGTGTGCCTCCATTTTTATGCACAGGATATCAAAGTTTAGACCATTATATTTGTCATTAAAATCAGTTGGGAAAACATCTTAACAAGTTTCCATGCCTTTCTTAGCATGTTAAGGTTCATAATGCTTCTTGCAGTTCTCTGCTTCACATGTTTTGTTCGAGGCTTACTGATTATCCTAAAAAAATAACACACAAAAGCACACGAAAAACCCTCTTACAGTGAAAATTAGAGCATCGGATCTATTACACCACTCAGCCTTTCACCTCAGCTGGAGGAGCATTAGAGCCTTTGGACATCTCATTTCAATGAGAAGGTTATTTAGTTCTAGAGAGTCTGCAGTGAAGTATTTAATCGCTAAAGGATTTGCAAATGATACATGAATATGCATGCAGCACTTCTCACCATGATATAAATCCTATTGTATATTTATGAATGGATTGCTTTGCCTCTAGCATCTACATGTATATAAACACAGGTTTTATTCTTCCTCCCTTCTTTTTAAGGAGGTGCTCGAACACATTTGCATTTTTTGAAATCTATTAACTACAATGCATTTCTTGCTTCCCCCCTTTAAAGAAAAAAAAAAAGACTCAACATCTTCTCCTTCCATAAGGCAAAACACATACTGTATGAGAGGCTTTAAACACCTTTTAAGCGTGTACCCGAGAGAGCTAAGCAACAGTGGCACACAGCTTGAGAGAGAAAACAGGAATGACAACAGCCAGAGAGAGGGGGGGAAAGAATTCAGAACATCTGAGTAGGGAATAAAGGTGTGAAGTGACAGGTCAATAGCTTGCTTTTGATTGCAAAAATTCTAGCTAAAGGGAAGTAAATCCTCCACAGGCATCTAGGAAGCAACATAAATACTAAACCTCCTAATGCAAAAACCTTGTGCCACTGATGGAACTCCATTATTCCTTTCACCAGGCACTCCGGCTTCTCACAAAGCAAGCATTTTAGCTTGCCTTCAACAATGTTTGGCACGATGTGCTACCGCCCTTCAGGAGGGTGTTGCCACACACCTGCCTAACGACCTCAGAGAAGTAATTTCAGCAATGCCTTTAAAGATACTTGTTGGAATGATTTAATTTAGGTTGTTTCATTGCAAATCTATTCTGTAATAAACCTGTTGGCAAAGAAGCACTCACCAGCGTACAGCACTCCGTCAGAACCAAGTGTCACAGCACACTTCCAAGCAGAATGATTACAGGTGTGAATTACCACCGCTTGCACTGCTTTCATTCCCGTTAATACACAGCAGAACTCTTAGCATTAAGAAGTTAAGTGCCTCTGCTGTCCTTCTCCTTCAAGGACTTGGTGTCACTTGGCTCTGCATGGGAAACAGCAGCAGCCCCCAGGTTACAGCCCCCTTCTGCAAAGGAGAGTCCCACTGCAGGGAGCAGAAGGCTGATGCAGCAGCCATAGGAGCACAATAGAACGTGATCAATACATGACAAGTTCCTTCTTCTCCCAAATAATCACTGCCTGTTCGCACATCTAATCCAGGCTGCCAACTGCAACACGCTCAGCTTAAGTCGTGCCTTGCTATGGTAATAAGAACAGGGAAAAAGATCCTCGGGAAGGAAGAAATGTGAAGAATGCCCTGAATCCAAAACCACAGTAACAATGCCTGGAACAAGGACTGCCAGCCCACCTAAGTTACTGAAGATGCAACAGTACTGTCAGAACTACAGGAGAACCACTATCCAAAGCGGTTCAGGCAGCACCCTGTCCCAGGGGAGCAGACAGAGTACACCAGGATGCAGTCAGGGTATCAGCTACAGCCTACTGGACAAATAGGGAGTAAAGATGAGAAAATTCAACAAAGAACATTTGTTCTAGGGCTAAGAGTGGCATTCGCAAAAGAAGTGTGAAAGCAAACCTGAATGAAAGATGTCACTGAGTGTGAGCTGCAACTTGATCTCAACAAATAATTTCAATCTGCAACTCTCCTGCAAACGATCCAGGCAGGTTCCAAAGCCATCAATTGCTCCCTACCATCTCACACATTCTTCCTCTAAAAGTGAAGGGAAGCTTAAAGAGGAAGGGGAAACTAATGCCTATGTTTGTTTCTCTGATCTTAGATGTCTTAAGTATCCAGGCTCAGAACATGCCTCTCTTAGCATGGAGCAATGAAAGACCATGACAGCAGGTACCTTCTACATTTAATTATTAGAGAGGCAGTTGCGTGAGGAACTAGCAGTGCTATCAGATCTTCTCTGAGGAATTAACAGATGGCCTATGACAACACATTTACCTTTACTCAGAATTACAGACTGTTTCAGCTGCCCACGTAGCAAACCATCATCGCATCGCACTAACCAAGCTGAGAGCTGCACAGTCTATTGCGGAGCACACCAGGTGCAGCTGCTCTTCAGCAGAAGTGCATGCCAAATAAAGGAGCAAAATGTTAAGACGGAAGATTGCAGAACATTCTTTAAAAGACAACACACTGGGGAGAGCTGTTAAGGATTAACACTTCAAACTGACTTCCCATCCTTTAGTCAGAAGTGCTTTACCAAAAACACGGACTTAATTGGGACACCTTCTCAGATCTGATGCTGTCTCTCACCAAGACAGCACAAGAAGAGCATGTCCCTGTGCAATAAATAGCTTGCAAGAGGTGACACCGGGAGTCTCAGCTTTGCTGCTCTACCCCCCTGCTATCAGTCTATCAGCAATCAAATACTGGGACAAAGAAAGGGAGCAGCAGATGAAGACAGTGCAAAACAGCAGAGGAGAAACAATGACAGATACAGGTGAGCTCAGAGCCTGAAAGTTACTTACCAAAAGTCAAGGAGGCTTAGAGCCCTAATGGCAGCTTTTTTCGGTTATTGCTCACATCTTTGCAGTATCACATTTCTGGCCCAGCTACACTGATTGAAGGAACTGCAGTTTATTGGGCACTGTGAGAGACTTTGGAAAAAGAGCAGAAAGCAGAGGGATCGGCTCCATTCACAGACAGCACGAAACGAAGGGCATTCTAACATTTGGAGCAGTGGGTTAGAGGAAAGCTATCAGAAGTTGAGAAGGCATAGATCACAAATCACACAGAACTGAAATAGTGGAATGACATCCATAATAACTGGAAAGGCATCACACATCTTACAGAGTAAGTTCAAGATAAATTCCAAAAAATTTTCAAGTTTATATTCAAAGTTTATAAGCAAAATAATAAGAAGTCTAAAGCATCTTATAAAAGCCTAGTGTCACAAAAAGTGACAGGGTATGGTTAACAGGCACAACATTGCCCCTCTCTGCACACACAGGTTAACATACACACAGAACAATGCTCGTGGAGCAAATGCAGAACTGGAAGATGTCCTCTGTGGACAAACCTGCCTATTTCTATCTTACTGGAAAGCCTCCTTAAGAAACACACCTGTTAGGCAGCCCAAAGCACACTACGTAAGCTTCCACATAAGAATTATAAAGTCAGTGTCCTTCCAAGGCAACACATTATTTTACCTTTGCTGCTTAGATCTTCTGCAGTGTGAAATACGGCCAACATAAGAAAGCACAAACAGCACGTGTGGCTCACCACCCTACTGACTGAGCAGCTATTCGGGGCAGCTGGACATGAAGAGTTCTGAAGAATTTTGGAAGAAATCTGAACAAGTGGGTGAAGTGACAGCTGAGGTGAAGAGAAATGAAATGCTGAAACACACTGACCAGCATACAGGGCAGTGCTTTAACCTCCCCGTCCTCCGCAGGGTGAACACGTGCTGCTAATCAAATACACCTGAGCATCACCACTAACACCTTCCAACAGAGCTTTTGTACAAAGTGCTGATTTCATTTTTGGTTTAACCACTACAAAACTTCACACTACAAAAGTGTTATTCATGTTGAGAGTTTTTTTTTTTTTTTAAATTGACAGCCTCATCTGGAACACTTCATCCAGTGCCGATCATCCAAATTAGGCAAGTCATATAATTTTATCTTTGAAAGGCTTCCTTCAGTTCTCCCTCTCTGCTTTGCAGGAACTCATTCAGAACCAGCAGGCCACAAAGCTTCATGGTTCCCTCCAGCATCACTCCATGCACATGGAAAAGCGCTACCAACACAGAAGCAGCTGCCAGCAGCATCTTCCTGGAAAGGGGGTCTCTGGATAGCTAAGACATCATCTTCTCAACAACAGCTCAAGTCCTGTGTAGCCACCAGAAGACCGTGCTAACAGATGCCAAGCAATCAAAGCAGCACCACTGTGAACAAAGCTTGGACTGCAGCAACCACAGCCTGTCTGAACAGCAGCCACCCAGCAGCTGTTAAGAATGAGAAGAGCATCACTTCTAAAGCACACACCGTACCCTTTGTGCACTGCTGAAGCAGCACTCTCAAGATGCTCTTCCAGATCAGTGACATAAGATGCAGCAGCACAATACATACATGTGCCCAATAGGCTCAAAATGAATCTTTAGAACTACAGAAGCAAAATTGGCTGAAAATTTCCCCCCGCACCCACATGCAGTGAAGCAAGCAGTGGTTCCAGCTTCAGAGCACCAAAATTCTCTCAAACACAGAGCAGATATGAATGACTGCTTCCTGCAAATCAATACTGCTCATTGGGTACTTAAAATCAATAAAGGTTTTCTCCACAGAGTAAATTCTCCTGAAACAGCGATTAGGCATTTTAGGAGAACTAAGTAGTTTCATTAAACAATACCATTAGTCCTGAAACATCAGCTTGACATCTCAGCGAGAAAACACTCCATCAGAACTAATTAATCCCCACAGCACCTCCATGAGACTGAGAGCACCATTCATCTGTTTTTAAATGTGCTGGGCATTTCTGTTACAGAACACAGAGGTGGGGTGGAAGTCATAAGTACCAGAACAAACAGAGCAAGCTGAGCCAGCAGAAAACATCCACGAACATGAGAAAGCAGGAGAACACTGACAGCTGTAAGACTTGGCTTCTCTTCGTCTTCCTGCTGCAGACCAAACCTCCTGTGAATACCCAGAGAGTGTTCCAGATGTCACCTGACTGGATGAGTGGCAGTGAAAAATGGTTATTCTTCTACTGGGAGCAGTTTTGTCTGTTGTTTGCTCAGCAAATTATCTATGCATGCAGCTTGAATGTGTGCGTGTGAGGTGGGGGGGGAAGGAAGGAGGGGGGAAGCAGTAACCTCGGGCTCTGTGAATGAGAAGAACTCTGGGTTTTATTGGAGCAGTTAAAGCTAAGTTCTCATTACCACAAGCAAAGCACACAACCTTACTGAACAGGTATCGTGAATGGCAAGCAGCCAGTAGAGAAGGTATTTCCCTCTGAGGAAGTGGCTGATCTACACAGCTCCTGAACACACGCACGTGGCGGCAGCACCCTGCATACCCCAGCCCCTGCCATCCACCAGCCCTTGGCCACTAGTTCAGCTGCCACAGGCCCTGCCAACAGCAGGGCACCCAGGCTGAGCCAGCCAGCCCCAGCACTGAGCAACGCGAGCATGACTTTCCACTAACACATACACAATCTCTCCCCCTCTATGGAGAAGGCATGCAATTCTCCCAGAGTTAACCAAGCGCTACGCCAGGCCCAGGACAGCCCAGCCCTGGCACAGAGCACCACCAGCCACACCTCTGTACTGAGGGCAGCACCACCCCTGCGTACTGAGCAGAGACCGTGGTGCTTCAGCACCTGCTGGAACAGGGGACACAATCAATCATCTACCAGCAGACTCTCTCAGTCACTTCAATGAGAGCCCAGCAGCAGGCCAGCCACAGAACCACCCCCTGTGCTGCTGGCACAGACTGCTTTGTCTTCAGGGTGTTCCATTAACAGTTATTTTGTTGGACCAACCTTTCCGGGCCTTTCAACGTATTCTCTCACACAACCTAGAAGAATTCAAATCAGATTCAGACACCATTACATTTGTCACCAGCTCCTCTTTCCACAGCTGCACTGTGAAGAAAGTGTCAGTGACAGCTCCGGGACACTGTGCCACTCGGCAGGGTTCACTTGGGCTCTGGTACAGAACGTGCCGTACCTACAGAACGTGCCCTACCTGCAGAACGCAGTCAGAAGCTGCAGGCAGAGCTGGCACCCCCAGCTATGGGCACAGCCAGCCCAGGCCACAGCTGCCAGCACGTCCTTGCAGCGCTCCTGGGCTGAGGAGCACAGCCTGAGCACAGCCACCACAGCCCCCTGCCTGGAACCACCTGTGCCAACACAGCTCCCACACTGCCGTACAGGACTTGGATCAGCTGTTGCTGTTAAACAAATCCAGACAATGAGACATTTACCAGCCAGAGCACGTTCTGGATCCGGCTTCCTGCATGGCTACAGAATTCCATTCCATCGGCAGCAGCTCCAGCTGTCCCAGTCAGCAGTGCCACCGAGCCCCAGCACAACAGCACAGGGATAACCACCTACACTTCACCATACTCACATCTTCTTCATTTACAAGCTGGTTCTCAGTACAACTACTTTGCTATGAAAACAGATGACCTGCACAGGGGGAAGCTGCTGATTCCCTCATCAAGTGAGCTGCAGTCAGAGGCAGCCCTTCTGATGCACAATTTAAGCCCTCCTTGCAAGAAAGGCAACCTTGCAGAGCAGAAGATGAAGCTCGACCTAAACTATGGGAACCCAGCAGTGGATGTGGGCACAGTGAGGGGCGGGTGCTGCATTTCTGCAGTGGTGACAGTGGGCCACCTCTGCTGGTACATTTACAAGCACAGCATGCAGGCTCTCATTCATCGTTGATGAAAATGCACAGCTACTGGTGGTGACTGCAGTGGAAAATAGTATTTTATAGCTGAGAATTTGTCCTATCAAACAATGTTGTGCTCTTTGTATCTGTTGTAGTTTCTATTGAAATAAGTAGGAGGCATTACTTTCAGAGTAACTATGCATTAGCTCTTATATCAACTTCCACTTACTGCAGGGGGAAAAAACCCTAAGAACAGCACAAATCCTACACATTGAGACACCTGCTCCCAAAGACAGCATTTGAAGTGATTATAAAGACCACATTTCTGTCACTCAGCTGTGTGCTCACAGAAAACGGCTTCTACAGACACACATGGAGCTGCCCGTTCTTTATAATAAAACAATCAGCTATTTGGGGGAACGTAAACATGAGAAAGATGCAGATCCACATAGACCTGATGGGGCACCAGGGCAGCTAGCAGTAACAAGAGGTAAGAGCAGGCCAGCCAGCAGCACGCTGTGGTGCTGCCGGTGATAAAGAAATGCAGAGAAAAGAAATACAGGATTTTGGATTTTGTCTTCTCCTGACACCGATTTTCACCTGCACAAAAACAGCTCCCTTCCTTCTCTTTTGAGTGCTCTCCCTTCAAGTCTTTTTATTCTTGAGAATGCCCACAATTTAGGTAGCTAAATTTAGCCTTATTCCAACGATTATAGTTGTGTTAATAGGCAAATAATCTAAGTAGCAGGTACTTACATATTAAGTTTTAGCAAGATGCTCACACTTGATTCTTTAATACAACAAGTTTGGAGATCAAGCATGCAGAGCAGACCGGGTGTGAGAAGCTTCATGAGCAGAACAACAGAAGAAACAGCATACTGCAGCAGCACCTCTCAGAGCCTGGCAGGGAGGCTTAAGGGGAGCACAGCAAGATGATTATGCTCTATATATAACGTTAGCTGGTCTTCATCAAGATTCTCAGGCTCTTTAAGCCCAGCATATTCACAAGTAAACAGGTGGCACTAGCTTTAAGAGCACAAAGTATGCTACATGTGACAACACGTACACTGAAATACATTGGCCCTGAACCCCGGCACATGTCTCTCCTACTTGTCTTTACCAGAGCCTTGCAGGTTCAGAGTGGAAGAAGTCTCTATGTGAAGTTGTCTCAGAGAGACGCTGCAGAATCTCAGCTTTCTTTTAATAAGTGTCTCCAATACGCACATCACCAAGAGCCTTTGAAAAATGAAGGCACCAACTGAGGCACTGCTGTCTCCCAGAAATACAGGCACTGTCTGTGGTTCAGTAGCTTCCCCAGGCTGACTTGAGTAGCACTCTGGGTTTGCCATCTTTCACACTCAGCAAAAACACAGTTGAGCTTCTGGGACAAAATGAGGTCAGCCAGCTCCATTTACAACAGCTAGAAAAACCCACGTACACCAAGAGACCAGGAGCATGAGAACACAAGACTCAGAGAATAGGACACGTTTACCAGGCACCTTCAGAAAGCTTCAAGGTAGGAAATCCTCTTCCAAAACAATCTGGGGGCAGAACACAGGTTCCCCTACACACTGCAGAGGACCCAAGGACAGCATACACACCAGTATCCAGATACCTGTCTCTAAGACGGATGTCTGATGAAAGCCAAGCCTCATTTGAGGCACTGTGTTGGTACAATTCCTGCTCTTAAACATCACTGCGAGTCAGACAGCAGCTGGGGCTGATGTTTCTGATACGCACTCTTACCTCTGATTTGCTAACCAGCACAGCAGCTTACAGAGCAGGTGCATCCCCTGCATTAAGGCAGCAGCTGGGACAGCACTCCAATATGCTTTACCACATGCTGGTGGATGCCTGGAAAAATCATACTTGCCTTTAGAACTAGGAATAACCAACTGACTTTTCTCGCAGCTCAGTAAGGCTGAGTCACCAACCACAATGCATCCAAGTCTGGAATTACCTAACTCAGGACAAACTTACAACTGAAAGAAAAGTCAGTTATTTCTGCATCTGTTTGTATAGAGGAAAAAAAAGGTCTTTTTTCCATCTGTCCACTAGAAGCACCTTGCAGCTTTTTAACCAGAAACTTTGCCCACAGGATACCCAATTCCTCTGTCACACTGTAGCACAGTAACGGCTACATTACCGAATTCCTCTCTGGATGAGTTCCCTGAACACTCTTAAAATCCACACGCTTCCCCTCATCTGAAACAGCCCTACCTGGTGCAAGCTAGGAAGCACTCCAGCACACAGCAGGCCCAGCCAAGCTGTCAGAGCATCGCTCAGGTCAGAGGACAGTGACTCGCCCAGGTCACGGTGACTTCGCACCACTTGAAGTGCCATGGCCCCTCTTACCAGCAGCCTGTCTGAAGAGCTGGTGCAGCGAGCTGCAGGAGAGCAGGCAGACCTGCAGGGATGGCGGTGCCAACCCAAGTGCAAACCCGACACCAGCTGCTATCCCAACTACAATGGGCAAGCCTGTGCCCTGAAGCTAGATGGTATCCCTGCTCGTTGCTTTTTCCACTAAATTAAGCTGGAATGAAAGATTTAGGGAGGTTTAAAGCCTGCACGCCCTTTCTTTAGCCACCAATTGCTGCTCACTGAATAAACCAAGCAGGTATTCTAAGAGCACAGTCACAATGAGATCTCACCACTGAGAGGCAATGGGGTTCAGAATGAGCCTTCAAACATAAATCCTGCCCCACTTCCCCGAAGTCTGCAGTTTTACAATCACACTTCCCAGTATCTACTGCTTCCTCCTGGATCAAAGGCAGCATACATAAGCAGAACACAGAGAGTACTGCAGCAACAACCACCTCTCAGCTGCAGCTAATTCACACACCACTTCCAGGCAGAGAAATGCTTAATGCACACTGTCAGATACACAGCACCTAAAGCCAACCTCCCTATGGCAGGGACAGCTATACCTCAAAAACTCCCATCACCTGGCATCCACAGAGAGCTGTCACCAGCTGAAAAAGAAACTTATTCTCACAAGTACAGCAGACAATATCCCAAACTCATTCAAACACGAGGTCCCCCATGTGACAGGTAAATGTTTTAAGGCTGAAGTTGTTCAGTGGTGGACCAATGAGCTCTTCCAACCTCGCTGGCGTTCTGAGGCAGGAGTGCTCAACAGCCTGAGTTCACAGCAGCCTGGTCACACTGCTGGAAGATGACTCAGAAGCAAAGCCCGTCAGGGCCATGTGTATTCAGGTGCATTACTATGTGCACAACAAACACGTCATGTGATAGGGCCTGCTGGTGGCGAATGCTCTCCTTTAACAGCAGTGAGCAGTCAGCCCTGCGTGGATAAGGCAGCCTTCAGCTGCTTCTGTGTCTGACTCACAGCCACGGACGCATCACAACTGCTGTAAGCTGCCATCAGCCCTAACAGATTTCTCACTTATCTTCACTAAAAATAAAGATGCTAAGAAAGTATCCCCCGATTTAAGCTCATATCAGCTTCTATCAAGGCTAAAAGCCACACTGAGGCACAAACGTGCTCTCTCAGCTCTTCCAATCACTTCACTGAAACATCGGCTTAAAGCATATCCCAAAACCTTCAGCAGCCCAACAGGTTGTACGTTTGTCTCTGGGATACACAAGTACTACTCCTGGAATGCAGAACACTCCTTAAAATCCCGTAAAACCGCACAACTCACTTCCTTTCAACACCATCTGAGCAACACAGCACCGGGATGAGGCACAGCGCTGGCATCCCACGTGGGATCCCGCAACGGGAGCCCCGCAAAGAGCAGGGGCAGAGGGAACCCAGCGGGGCGCGGGGAATACTGAACGACACGGAGGGACGCCGCAAGGCGCGCCCACGGCACACGCCGACCGCGTTCAGCGCTCGGGGCTTCCAGCTCATCGAGACGGACGGCCGAGCCGCGTGCCCGGGATTCCCGGCACGGCACCCGAGGCGGGAAGCGCCCGGATCCCGCAGCGCCCCAACGCCCGGGGCTCCCCGCGCCTGCTCGCAGCGGCCGCCCGACGCGGCGCCGGGACAAAGAGCCGCCGGGACGCGGCCCGAGCGCGGGGCGGCCCGCTTCGATCCCATCGCTCTTCAAAGTGAACAACGCCGGGAACCCCCCCCCCCCC
>JAPSGF010000053.1:1969415-2048408 GCA_035772895.1 Perdix hodgsoniae
CACCCTGTAACTGTGTTATACTGTCCACAATGGAAATCTTCAAAGACAAACAGAGTATGAAATTTATTTGTAGTGATTTATAGCCACCATTTTGAATGTAACTTTACACTCTGCCCTCTTTGAATAAGTTAAGCTTCAGGCCAGACAAATGGAGGGTCAGAGTGCAAGTGCGGTTTTGTTATTTTAAGTATAGTTTCCTTTACTATTTCCAGTGTGCTCTCACTTGCATTCTCCTTTTCCTCCAATTGCTACACACAAATCACCCCAAAGTCATGTTTTAAATGCACCTGTATTTTGCTTTAAATGAAAACCTCTTGGATATTTATCAAACAAGCAGTCTGAATCGTTTGTGTTTCATCAGCTGGTTAGTGAAAGTGGCCCACTTGGATTTCTTAGTTTGCTCACGTGTGAATGAAGTGAGGTAATACAATACGAGGCCTTCTTTTTATTTTTCTTTAGACCCAGAACAAGTGGGTAATATTTCAGGGGTACTTTTAAATTTGTATGGTTAGAGTTTTCAGTCAGGCTTTAGTCCACTTCAGGATGTGGGTTTTAATCACTTGAACAGTAGCATTTAACTCAAAAAATATGAGCTTTTTTGCCACTTGCTATCCCAAAGTAGCTCAGCCTAGTGCCCCCATGTAGGTCTTCATCTCCTTAGGAGAGGAGATAACAGTTATGACTACTGATTCATCCATCAGAGGATGACAGCAGTTTAATTTGTTACCTCTTTCCCATTTCATTCTGTCTTAAAAACTGGATGTTGCTGCTACTGTCTGCTAGCTCTGGGTACTGCTCCACAGGCAGGACATAATATCCCTCGTAACCTTGAACCCTTCCCGTGTTCAGAAGCTGTTGCTTCTCTCCGTCTGTCCATACGCGGCTGCCCTCGCGGCCATCCCGTGCCTTCTGCTGCTCTTTGGCCCAGGCCGACCCCAGGGCTCGCTGCCGAGCCTGGTCTAGCACTCGTGCCTTTTCCTCATCCAGCGTGTCGGCGGTGAGCCCGTAGCGGATGTTGATCAGCAGGGTGGAATACTGGAACTCGATGTTTGTGAACCGTCGAGTCCTTCCATTGATAAGGAGCGTTGGCTGGGAGACGGTCACATTTACTCCGCTGTCCAGGACCTTCCTCCCGCTGGTCATCGCGAGGGTGACGAGGTCGCTGTCGGCTGAGCCTATCTTGACAAAGTAGTGAGTATCCTTCCCCTCGATGCTGTAGTGCATTTTTTCCAAGTAGTGAGCACTGTTAAGGACAGAGGCAATTTTTCTGCTATCGTCTGTGGCTATGCTGGAAATGCCAGTGGTTACACGGCCTTCCTTCACAGCAAACATGATTCCTTTCCCAATAATAGGAGTGCTTGTTGCAAACCAGTGGCCTGCTTTTTCTCTAATACTGGCATGTAATTTTTTAGATATGACCTGTCCCTCAAGAGCCATGAAAGCTTGATTGTGTCTCTCTGTTGTCTGCTGGACTCCTGTAATTAGCTGGAAAAAAACAAAACAACAAAGAAGATACAGACCTGGAAATACTGTTTTCAGAGAACAGCACTAATCTTTGTTTTCTTTCTATAAAGGCAAGTTGCACAATGAAAAATTCTGTGGAAAGGCCACTCCCTTCCCATATAAAACTACATCCAGAATTGGTGTAAAAACACATTTGGCAAATAATTTTATAATCAGTAATGTCAAGTAGAAGATTATGGTCACATGTGCTGGTTTACATGGTCACGTCAGCTGTGAAAGTTTAGCACAGACTGTTTGAAAATGGCCTAGTACTTCTTTTTATTAAACTGGTTGGAATTTATGATGAAGGCAGAAAGCATATACCATATCCCAGCCTTAATCCCACAAGTGCACATGAAGACCATAACTGACACTAGCTGTAGTAACAGAAGTAGGAAACCATAGCCTCTTCCTATGAAAATCTTCAAGAAAAAAAGCAATGAAAAACCTTGTACGGGGTGGGGAGCAAAATCATTTCTTAGCAGTACAATGAGTACCAACCTAAGTTCACTGCGACACCCACATTATTAGGTTAATTTTACCAATGGTACAACAGATGATAAATTACCTCACAAAGTTTTCTTTTGTCATTGTTAAGTTAATCAAGTTACAACTTGTTCATCAAGAAAGAAGTCAATAAAAGACAAACTAATGACACTGTAATTATGATAACGAAGGCTGGCAAGAAAGACATATGTTCATTAATATAAAATCTAGCTATATTCACTTTTATTTTACACTGAAATAAATCCTCGGCCTTCCACTGTAACTACTGAAGAGCCAGCAGTTCTATTCACAGAGAGAGGCAAATTTATCAGGAAAAAGGACTTCATGTTTCTGCCTACCTGTCCATTTTCACACGCTTGACTCTCAGTCAGCTCATACGGCGGTGACACAAAGTACATTTTTGCTCTAGGGAAACCAGGAATAATGTTGCTAAGCTGAAATCCGAACATCACCAACCAGCTTTTGACATCTAAAAATCAAAAGTAAGGAGGCAAGTAAGAAATAAATGTGCATGTGTTCGAAAAATCCACAAATTTAGGAAATCCACCTTTGACCTCATTAGTTTCAAGCAGCAGTTTTCAGAACTGTGGTATTCCACAGTGAACAAACATGGAATATCACCTCAAATAGTTCATCAGTGATACACAACCTCTTTCATTCCTTCTTTTTCCATGACTGCACGTGGAACACTTTATGCAACATTTGTCCCATCTCTGACACCTTCTGATGAGGTTAATGAAATCCATAAGCGATACTGTAAAATTATGCCATATTAGGTTTGTACTCCTAAGAACAGCTACAAAGTGTTCTGGCAACTTGCACAGCTTCTCTTCTTATCTGCTCCTCCTAGCTGTCCTGAGGTCCCTGGAGGACCCATTAACTGCAGTCAGATGCTTCAGATGTCCGCCTTCCACAGCACAGCTGTGCCCGCTCAGGCAGGTGCACTGCGAGTGGAGGAGGAAAGGGAGGCTGCTGCAGGGCAGGGTCTCACTTCAGCCCAGGGATGTGCTCTGGGGAGCTCCAGCTCTCAGCTCAACATGACAAGCCCTGTCTTCTTTTCTAGTTGGAAGTGCCCACCACGCCCTGCTCGCTGCTGCGGAGCCCTGGGGACCGAGCACCATGCACAGCCAGCCCCTAGGGCACGCATGGCCATGAGCCAGCACCTGTCTGCTGCTAGGAAGTCTCTTTTCCCTAAAGATTCAGCGGCTGCCTCATAAAAAGTGTAATACCCGATGGTCTTGGACATCCTAATGTGCAGTGCTGATTGTAAAGTGTAATGCTTATTGGTTGTGACAGCAAACGTCTTATTTTCTCAACTGTTCTGACAGTAAAATAAGTACTAAAATATTATGTTTGTATGAAGATATTTATACGTATTTCCAATTACATGAGGGAGAAGATTTTTTTTTTTCCACCATCAAATCCAAGGTGCCAGCATAATCACTTCCTGTGCAATACAATCTGCTTAGTTCATATAGCAACAAACGTTTTAACCATGAATGAATTATTTTTTCAGAGAATGTATGTGCTATAACAAAAGCAATGCATTTTCCAGGACTTAATCCAGTAGATGGATAAATAAAACAAATGCAAATTCTGAATATAGCAAAATATCAGAAGATGGCATAGAAGGTCTGAACCAAGCACTGATAAATGAAAACAGACTTTTGTTGCATTTAAGACAATGAAGTTTGATCCCAAAGTAATTTCAGTCAATATTTCTCACACTAAGAAGAACCCCACTGTCTTCATACTGCAGAGAAGCTACAGCTGAGGTGACTGTATGTCACACCTGTGACTGGGTCCCAGCGAATGGAGGACCTGGAATGGAAACCTGCTACAATTTTCTTTGAAGGAAATGCACACTTTTCTTGAATTTCAAAGTACTGCTAAAATTAAGATAGCTCCTTTTTTAAAATATCACTGCTCTAATTATTGTATACTACAGATTCAACTTTGAAAAAAGCTTTTCTTAAATGCATGTTAATTAACTTTCTTTTTAGAAATTGCCAGCAGCCAGTTCAAGTACTGTGTGATCTTACTAAGTGAAAAATTATTACTAATTAAGAAGAGGTTACAAGTTTTATCCAGTTCTAGCATGCACAATCAAAACCACTTTATTGTTTCTCTCTGAACATGTGCCATAAAATTTATTAAGTTTTCCAGGAGAAAATAATAGTTAAAAAATAAAAAATAGAATTTTTGTTGTAGAGACTAAAAACTGTTTGCATATTAAAGGATAAATGGGGAAAAGAGGTTTAATTAAATCCATTCTTGGTGCTAATATGTAATGTGTCTGTGGGCTTAGTCAGAAATTAATTTTGAAAGTAGCCATGAAGGGAAAAGATTCCAAGACATTCTGGTTCTTGATTCTGCTTCCTAACCTGCTTACTGGTAACTTTACTTTGCTTTACATCTTTTACAAACACATCTCCATACAGTACTGAGTTCAAAAGGAAAAGCCCTATGGGTGAGCTGAAATTGAGTATTTAGGCCAAAATTACGTTTCCTCCTTCCCGTTTTTCTCTGTGGTTTCTCATTTCTTGCCCTTCCTTCAGGGAGGAGCATTCTCAAAGAATCAAGAGTAGCCAGCCCTTTTCACAGCACAGAAGAGAAAATAGCCCAATCTTGATGCTCTGATGCCAGTATATGGCTAGTAAGGTGAATTCTGATTCCTTTCTCAAATTAACTTCTGAACGACAGTGTTATTTATACAAAAATGCAACAAAGTCTCACCTGTTACATAATTCTTTAGATCCAGTTCATTGCTGAGAGGGTTGTTACTTTTGAACATGTACAAATTGAAAGGAGCAGGTTCTCTACCAATGTTTTTCCACATTGTGTAATCAGGAGATGTCCAACGTCCAGCAAGGACATCGTAGTCCCTTTGGGTAAAATGGACGAGTTTGGTTAAAGGATCATAGAGCCCTCCATGGAACCCAATAACCAGCTGGAAATCGGGGTTTGAGTCATAATAAATCTCCCCGTATGCAGTGTACTGAAGCTGTTTGATCATGAGGCCATTGATGCTGAATACGGCTAATGGAGTGCCTGTGTTATCGGAGGCGACGTAATATTCTTCCCCACTGCTACTCTCCATTGCAAAGAGGTGGCCTTGCAGATCATAATACAAAGAGGTAATTTCTGAATTGGAATGATTGTAGACATGTGTTACTCTTGTTGGATTGTGAAGATCAGCATAAAAGTATTGTAGATGATGCCCTAGGTTAGTCTTGCAGGAAGCCCTTCGGCCAAGTCCGTCGTAACGGTACTGAACGTTCCACCCATTTGCTTTGTTGTAAGCTCTTGTTAAAAGTCCTTTGGAATTGTACTCAAATACATCCGAGCCTCGTTGACACAGGAATCCATCATCATCTATTTTGTATGGTATGTCACCTAAGCGCGTAATCCTGTCTCTTAGGTCGTAGCGCAGGGGCATCAATCGAACACTGTTTCCAGGATTCAGGAGGTGAAGGTTTCCATTCAGGTCATAACTGTAACGCCAGGTAGGCCTATCATTTACTGCTACGCTTTGCAATTGCCCATCTCCATCATAATCATAGGTATACTTGGTTGTGTTGGCATACGGCCCAAGTTTCAGTTCTCTTTTTGTTACTCTTCCCATGCTGTCATACTGCACAGTCATCCAGTACATCAGGGATCGGAACATTTCATACTGAACTTCTTTAATGCGTCCATGGGTATCAAAGTGCTTACTCAGTGTCATAACTGCTGTAGTAATAATTTGATTTATATCATAATAAATAACTCCAAATTTGCCAAAATGCTCAACTTTGCCAGAAATCTCATCATAACGGTAAAGATCAACCGGAAGAGGTGTCTCACTTATGATGGGTTTGATACTTGCAATTCGAAAACTATTATCATGATATGTATAATCAAACCTTGCATTGACCATACCTTCTTCAGAGAATCTGTAGATTTGTTTGTCAACAAGAGGGCCAATTTTACGATAGCGGATTGTGCAAGAAAATCCTCCACTTTGCAAATTCACCATTTTTAGGACACCTGTGGTTTCATCGTATCCAAAAGTAACTGCAGTACTGTCATAAACAATTTCTGATAATTTGGATAGCTTCCCATACTTGTAGAAGACTTGTCGACCAGTACCTAAAAACGATGTTTTCAAAATCCTCCCATCATCGCTGTAATCAAAAATCACTGATGCGTTGCTTTCAGGAGGATTATAAATATTCCTAATGTAGCCAACAGACGTGTGAGTTGACATGCTATGCCGAGCAACACTAGGCATAGTAACAGCATGGAGCCGGTCTGAAGAATCATACTCAAAGATGTACTGCCGCTGGCTCTGAAGCAGTAGTACCATTGACTATGGAAAAAAACAACACAACAACACATACGCAATTACCATCTTTTAGCTTGTGACCTCTGAGAGGGTATTTAAAAAAAACAGAAGTTTACTAAAGAGGCAATAATGTTCAATTAATAAAAAGAGACATCTGTATGTTAGTTAGCTGCTCTGGAGTACTGTCAGATTGCCAGATGAAAGGATCTGCTACTTGGAAATCAATATGCTGACACTCCAGAGAAAGTGTAGGTTAGTAACCTATTAGCTACCCTCTCTTTAGTAGAATTTCTTTTTTTTTTTTTCTTTCTTTTTTTAAGGATGAAATGGAATTTGGTAAATTAATTGATTGATCTTTCTGCTAGCAACTGTAATTGACAGCTATTGCTGTGAAGCATGTGACAAACTAAGCAAAGAATGGGTTAAAACAACAGATTCAAAGAAGGGAAGGGGAAAATAATATGCAATTTTCAGGTATTTAAGCTTCTTTCACTGTAAAGAGTCTTAATTAGGATAAATAAAAATGCATTACAGTATTTTCTTTTAATTCATAACGAATAGAGATGAATTACTTGTTCTACCTGAACCTTTGGTCAGATTTAGTAATGCATTTTTGTTCTTAACTAGGCACGACTCATTGTGTTAGTTTATGCCACCGTGCGGTGGGTGGCCTATTCACTTTCAGGAAAATATCGAAAGATACAAACCACGAACAAAGGATTTCCTATTATAAAATTAAAAAAGTCAGATTCAGTTACTAATCGAAAAATAACAGTATTTGAGATCAAGCACAGTGGGATTATTAACATTGTTTTGTATTATGTAAATGCACATGTAATTTTTTTGTAATATGTAACTGCGTATGTTATATTTTGGGTAACTTCTGTGTGAATTTATTATAGATGGAGCTCAAAACGAAGCAACGGAGTAAAGTAGTCCTGTCTCTTTGTAACAAATGTCAGAATGTAAAACGACAGCACCTACTTTTTCTAGGTAGGTGTAACTCCAAACCTTCCCATCTGCAAACATGCGCGATATGATCCTGCCTTGCTTGTCGATGTCTGTCCTTTCACTCATGGCTCCGCGCTGAAGCCCCGCCAGGCGCCCGCTGAAGAAATAGGACACGTTGACAGCAGCCAGGCCGCTGCTGGGCAGCCAGAGGAAGGGCCGTCCCAGCTGGTCATAAATTATCCTCAGGGTAAACTTGCGGTGATCATCATAGATTTTCTCAGTGCGTATATTCCGGTCGTAATCAATGGACAGTAAATTCCTTCCATGAACCTGTTGAAATGAACGAAGGCTGTATTCAGTGACCACTGAATTTTTGAAAGTGTAGGATTCAGATTGACAGGCTTTCATATTTCACTTCTAAGTAATTTTGGATATGCTTACTGGGCTGTGTAAGCTGTAATCTTACAGACAAAGGATTCCCCCGTCACAAAGAACAGACATACTGCATACCTGGGTCTTAAATTGCAGACTGTTAACAATTAGCAGCAAAATGAGTGATTTTGCATGGAAGTAGCTTTTTCACATCTGTCACCAGTAGCTCTAAGTTAGTGTTTTTCCCTACAGTGACTTCATGGACAACAGAAAAAAACATAATTTTATATCTTCTTGGAGGTTTAACTACTTAGGCACCTTATTAATTCATGCCATTAAAGTTTTCTTCATTTACTTTCCAAATATTCAACAGATTCCTCAAGCAGCTCAATTACTTGCAATGTACTTCCTTTCTTCTGATCACAAATCCCAGTCGAGAAGGCTGGGATGTACTTCTAGTTGTGCAAAACAAATGTTCTAAGTAGTTAGGTTAAATATTTTTCTTCTTATCTAGTTTTTAGTTAGTTTTCAAATAAAGGCACAGCATGAAATGTTTCAGTCCAAGATTTTTTACTTCTTTTTTGAATAATAATTAAAAAAAAAATTAAAAAAAAACACCACAAAAAAAACAAACAAACAAAAAACCAACAACAAAAAGCAAAGCAGAAACAAAAGAGCATAAGAATGCAAAGTGGTGAGGTTTCTAGTGAAAGCACTATAAAGAGAGATACATCAAAATAATCACTGGAGGCTAAGCCACAGAATTCAGGCTAATGCTATAATCTGATAAAGCTTCTTAAGTAATTTAATTGTTGATGCGTCATTAATAAAGTACAAGTCTTTAAATTAGATATCATTTGACAGCAATGACTGCTTAGAAAGTATTCATTGGTTTCTGGGAATTTGTTCTTCAGCTTATATTTTTCAGTAGCTTTGATTAAGCAACATTTTCTGTTATCCAAAATTAAACCGCACATCAAACAATATGTAAATTAACCCTGAGCCTTTCTCGCAGACATGAAAGTTATTCACAGATCTTTTCACTGGCAGGGGTAAACCCAATTCCCATCACAACCGACTCTGTAGGAATTCAGTTGCACTGACAGCAAATTTAAAATTAATACAATTTTGTGTTTGTAAAGAAGTAATTATTTCAAATTATCGCTCATTATCCTCATTTTTTCCATTAATAAAATTTAGCTCTTTAACAGTCTGCATTTCCTCAGTGGCAATCATTAGGAAAAGCTTTTCTGTAGTTTTTCCCAAATGCTTTTCCAGCAACAACTTCTCCTGCGAGTCAAAGCAAAGGCACGGCTCGGTTTTCAAAACATCTTGGCAAAACAGATCACGCTCTGCTGTCCCAGCTTAACGGAAACAAGGCTCTGGGAAGCAAAGTTGGCACCAGCCCCTTCTCAGCCAGTGACTCTGCTCTTGTAAACGTGAGGTCAGTTCTCATGATGGAGACATGTCAAAACCCTTTCCTGCACAAAGGTCTTGGTGAAGCAAGACAGAGCTTTCACTTCTCAGAAGCATGCAGCTATAACATTAAAATAGAAGAGTAGGATATGACAGAAAGAACTTGGTTTTTTAAATGATAGACCGAGATTTTTTAAAAAGTATTTCAGAAAGATCTTCTTTTTTCCCAAAGACACTATAAAGGGAATTAGATTTCATTTTTCCCCAAAGACAACCCAAGTATTAGCTTTTTGAAATGATTACACCACATAAACAGCACTCGGGGAATAACGAAGCCTCTGTCTGGATAACTCAGTAACTTCATTTTTGTTTGTGAAACAAGTAAAGCCACAGAGTCTAATTGTGGTGTCATATTAATTATATAGAAACCCAAACAGAATGACTAACTCCCACTCTTCTTGGGAACACTAATAACACTGCTGTAAATATCGTGACTAGGGATCATCTCAAAAGCCATTATTTCTCTTGTTCTGCTACCTCTGTGCACATCTGTTTCTTCCTTTCCCTGCTGCTGAACAAGAGGCAACAGGGCAACATCCCTTCTGTGCGTTGGTAAAAGGTCTCACTAAATAAATCACTGAATTGCAGCGTGTCAGAAACTCTTCGGAACAAAATTTGATCCACGCCTTGTCTGAAAATACTAGCGAGACGTTGGACGTGTGGCACGTGAACCAGCGGTGGGTGGTTAAGGGGGAGGAGGTTCCCACTTCTCACTTCGGTTTGTGTGTCTGGTGCTGCTCATAAGAGGCGATAGCAGCCAATGAAGGAATAACTGCACTGTCGTCTCCAACTCAGACAAAGGGGCTGTACTTGCATTCACATTCAGCCTTGCTAACACTTAATGAGTGACTGCAGGACTGGAGATTAACAGTCGGTTCTCATAAGAACCCGGTCCATAGAAGAACACTTTCTGCTAAGCACTCTCCTGGGCAGTCACTGCGGCCTGGTTGGTGCTGCTGGGCACAGCATCTGGCACAACTGGCACAGCTGCCCTGCCCCACACTGCTGCACATCCACTTCCCAACACAGTTGCTGTATTTCATTCATAAACAATTTATAAAGATGAATTAGGATAAATGAGATGCAAATAAATTCTATGCTTTCTCCCTTGTTTTCAGATTTCATTTTCAGTCCACTCAACCTGTTATAATCTCACAGTGATTTTCATTTGAAAGAGCTAAATGGATATGTGATTATTGTTACAGGAACTACCAGCAGACAATTAAATGTTGAGGTGTTGCTAGATAAAGCAGTGTTTTCATTTGCATAAACATGATGCAAGAGAATCCATCTCAGGCAAGGTTTCAGCTCGAAGACGTGTTTAACTCCATTTAATTACCACAAGTACCTCTATTAAATTTTTAGTATCGAGAGTTAGGATTACAGCAGTTTTCATTTTAAAGTCCTATTTATTTTTATTTTGAACACCTAGTCAGAATGCAGAGCTGATCTATTTTCTACTTACAGTCGATTTGTGCAGGTCAACACATCAAAAATCAATTACACGGCCATGAAATTTAGTCATTAAGGATTACCTGCTAATCTCATTCAATTTTTTGTCTAATCTTCCCTCTCACACGAATATGTGCATATTCTGAGGATTTGTGAAAATAAGGGAAGAATGTGAATTGGATGTTAAGCAAGAGGAAAATACCAAAATCTAACATCCCAGTCTAATTTAGTTTTACAAGTAGTTGGCTAAATACACTGCATTTATTATGGTCATCTTGAACACACAGTATTGCGTCTCATGACCAATGATATCGAAATAATTATTAACATAAGACCTGGATCAGTGCTACATTTTTTCCTGCCTGGTACATCCAAACCCTTTCAAAATTGCGTATACTGAGGAAACAAGAGAGCATTTGGATATTTAACAGGTGAAAAAGAGCGCAGGTGAGAAGAGAATGGCATCAATCTGGATGTAGCAGATCTTCTAATTCGCAGGGAATGGCTTACATGACTTGGAATGTCTTTCATTTCCTATGCTTATGACTTTGTAATTGTGGCAATTATTTTCCAACCATGCCATGTAGGAAAGGGAATCAACACAGTCTGCCAAACTGGATGAAACTGTAGTGGGATTTTAGGTAAGCAGAACGTAACTGCTCAAACTTGAACCTTTTGTGCTTCAGAGGACTGGCTGTGGTTAAGTGTGACATGGGATTTTTACAAGTGGTCAGCTTCTTTTTCTTTCTCACTCGCAGCAATATTCTGGGTATTTTTACCAACCTCTTGCGGATGAAATTTCTGTAGCTTATTACAGATGATTCCACGTACTTAACTGGCCTCTCAAATAAAGAGATTCTCACACCAAAGACAATCCTGGAGTCACGCATTTTAAAGAAGCAAAAATAGAAAAGACGTGTCCTTCAAAATGGAAAGCTGTCAGCCCACAGAGGAAAAGATCATTATTGT
Source organism: Perdix hodgsoniae (assembly GCA_035772895.1). NCBI lineage: Eukaryota > Metazoa > Chordata > Aves > Galliformes > Phasianidae > Perdix > Perdix hodgsoniae. The sequence goes on from JAPSGF010000053.1 coordinate 1,980,973, forward strand.
AATGCTGCCACTACAATAATTCTACTTACCCTGAGCTTTCTTCCAAACACAGTCACTTTGCCTTTAATCTGTTCTTTCCTCAGACGCCATTCAATTGAGTTCAAACCATTCTCCATTGGTAGAGAAATATTACATCGTCCTATGGTGGGAGTTACTGTCCCAGCCAGGACATGAGGTTCGCTGTGAAAGCTAATACTCATGCCATTGGCATACATCACTCTCAAAGTACCATTATTACAGAGCTGGTAGCTGTTCCTCACTTGATCTACAGCAATAACGAAAAGAAAATAATTTAGCTACTCCAGTCATAAAGAAAACATATAGCTTAATTTGATTGCTTTTTTATTGCACTCCTGTTGATGTTAAATGAAGTCAGCCTGCAATTACCACTTACGTGGTACTATGGTGGAAATTACAGATGTTACTGATTCATGTAAAGAACAGTAGTGTAACAGTGAGCCTGCAGAGAGATACTATGTTTATTTCATTACATTTTCCCTTTAGTCTTAATTATGAATCAAAATGCACAGTGATATACTGCAACCACGTAATTTATTTCTAATATGAGCAAAAAGTCCTGAAAACTGAACTGCTGGATAAACAATAAAACATTAAGCTCTAGGATAAAAAGAAAAAAAACCCACACAACTGTTAGACTCTTTCTGTGTGTGACCAAGTAAGCTCCTCTTCTTTTCCTGTCTGTTTAGAAACTGTCTCCAAGCAGGCGCTTTGAACAGAATTAGTTTAGCTTTAAATCCTCAAGGTATGAGGCTCCAACAATACAAGCTGGCAGCCACAGTCCTTTATTTGTCATTCTTCATTCTGCCACACAAGAACTGCACTAGCCAATCACACCCCCGGCCTTTCTGCTTGCTGAGGAAAGTTATAAAAATAATCCAGTACTTTGACGGCAGTGCTATGCTCCCAGCTTTGACACAGTGAGGTCTGTTCTAAGACAATGAGGAGAGAGGGCTACAGCGGGCAACTGTCACCAAAGCATCAATATTTGTCTGACAAAAGGACAGCATCTACATAATTAATCATCTGGTACAAGAGAGAGAAAGACTTTGGAACCAGACATGTCGCAGTATAATAGTCTATAAATGTTGACGTTTATGTCAGGAGGAGGCTATTTTTCAGTGACGATATTCTTATGCCAGTGACATTGTATCTTAATTTAAAAGCCCTCATCATTCACCAGATTCCTTTCAGTCTGTCTTTGATAACTGTGACTGCTTTCACTTTGTCAGTTATAATGCTTGGGTGGTGCTGGGAAGCTCTACGCAAACATTTAACCGTTTTGTTGCTAGCCTTTTTGGACATGCCTGGGGCGTTACGCCATTCTCTCATGCGCTAACTGGGGCACAAGTCCATCCACTGGTGCTGTTTCACATTTTATTTAATGGTAGCATATACGTTTGAAAGATTCGTGTCTAATCACAAAAGGTACCTGAGCCTCTTTCTCCACAAGGATTTTTACATAGACAGTCAACATTCATCAGCCAGACTGCATTTTGTGGCAGCAAAGTCAGATTTTGCAGTGAAGTACAGAGAGCAGAATTAGTGGGTAAAGAGAACCTGACACAAGAGGTAACAGCAGGACTAACTTTCATCAGCAGATAATGACCACACGTATTTGACACAAAGTATGATTGTGAAATGTCTCTTACCTGTCCTGAAGACCTGTCATTTTAGGAATGAGCTCTATGGGATTTTGTCTTGCAAACCTTATCATTTTTCCCCTGCTCATGACTGTACTTATGACACAAATCTTTTTGAGAATTGCTTTCTCAAATTGTGTGTGTGGTTAGGAGATGTGCTGAGAAGTGCACTTTGGTACCTTGAACAACTGTATAGGAAGCCTCCACAGAGGAGAGATTTGTGATGACCGTGACATCATCATCCCGATTAGAATTCTCAATGTCGATGGTAATAGACTTTTCCATTTCTCGATGAAGGCTAGTTACCACTCCAGTGGGACGTGTTACATTGGTCAGGCGCCCTTCATGATCATAGCTAATAGAAAAGTTAGTAAGAGCAAAAAAGCATGAGGATATATGTTCATTTCAATACCCAATGTATTAATAATGCACCAAATTTTTGCAAAAATACAGAATGAAACAGATTTTCAAGAACATCCTGGCTATAACTATTTCTCTACTGTCGAAAGGGTCTATGATGATGAAATATTAATTTTAGAGATACTGATCTCAACTCCATTACTGTAAATCCAGACTAGTCTCTTTTAAAATCAATTAAATTCTTATGGATATACAGAGTGACATGTGGGTCCATTATAATTAGTAAATTCGTCTGTATTTTGATTGTTGCACTTAATTCTAAGGATGTGGCACCATTATGATACTACAATATACAATTGCATATGTTGCACATTTGCAATTGAATATTTAGTGGAAATTGCTAAGTATGACTTTAAATGACATATCAAGGAGTAAACTTGCCATAGAGATCAAAAAAGACATCAACTTGAGAACATGATAATTTCATTTAGGTCTTATCTGTGGTACTGCATTGCCTTTTGGGGTGACTCTTTTTGCCCATATAGATAAATGATAAGAAGTTCAGGCATGGGATAGGTTGGAGTTGCACAAAGGGCAGCAGTCAGCACTCAGAATATACCTTAGAAGATGGATTAAGTGCTCCCGAGGCACAAAAATAAAAAGTAAAGGTAAAAGGGCTCTCCATTAGTTTATCAACCTTACAGAAGCAGTTAAGTTTACTTAGAGGTATAAAGCCTGGGGAGGGGGCAAAGAAGGAATGCTGCCCGAAATTAAATTATTCTGTTTCTCCCTTTCCTTTTGAATGCTGCATTTCTGTGCATACATATGCTAAAGAAGCAATCCCTTGGATGTTTTAAGGGCAAGAAATGGGGACCTGAAACAAAATCAGCATTCCTCTAGTTGCTGCAATTCTCTATTTGTGCAAGTCTCTCACCCAGCCGCTACCAAAGCGCAAAGGAGAAAGACAAGAAAAAATGTCCTGTGTAGATAAAGGGAAAAGTTTAGGTAAAGACTGAAACCAACTGGTCATCCTTTGGATGTAGAAATCCAGGGAGTGGGAAGCCTGGAAGAGAACTGGTAAATCCATTGCATTGCCTGAGAGTAGGAGAAGAGAAGAGCAGAACATTTAGTATCACAAAGCTGGATCATTTCTTTGTAGGTCAATGTTTAGCTGCAAAGAAGAAAAAAAATCAGTGCTTTCAACGTGATTTTTTACAGTTATATCATTAAGAAACCTCAAAGTAGGCCACCTGAACTGTACAGACTATCTCCAACATTAATAATACAAAATAGGCTCGTCAGTTAATGCAAATATAAATTATGCCTTTCAATCCATTGCAATTGGTTGCACTCATTCAACTGAATATGGAGGAGGAAGGAAAAAAATCACCTGTGGAGCAACAAGTCTTACCAGAACCAACGGAAGGGTTAGGCAAAGAAGTAAATCAATAAAACAAAGCATCATGCGACCTGGAAGGAACCAATAATATAGTGTGTTCATTCAAGCAGTTCAGGATCAAATAAAGATTAAGCAGCATGATTTTTCTTAATAAAAGCCACAAGTTTCTACCCATTAGACTATAGATAGATAAATAGATAGATAGATAGATAGATAGATAGATAGATAGATAGATAGATATTTACTCTGTCAACAAGATACTGGATAAAACACAATACATTTAGGTAACCTACAAAAAGGGTTTTGGTTAAGTCTTTACGAAAGTATTTATCAGAAATACTGAAATTACTCAGAAAGCATAGATGAGGAGAGAACTTGATTCAGCCAAACATCCACCTAGCAAGGGAAACGAGAAGTACCAAAAAATACACCTTTGGAAATCTAAATAATTGTTAATAATGGGATAGCCCCTAAGAATCTGTATGTGACGACGTCTGCGTGCCTAGTGATTAGCAAAGGTATGAAGAGAATGCTTAGGTGCCAAATACTGCGGAAGAGACAATATTATGTAGGACAAAACTACAAAAGTTTATGAGTGGCTTCAGACTATGTAGAGCTTGGTGAATATCCAGAAAAATGGCTGGTGAAATTCCCCATCAGCAGATATATTTTAGGTAATGCAAATGAGACAGATTAATTTAAACTTCTCATTCACATTGCTGGGTTTTTAATTAACTCAGGAAAAATTCCTAGGGATTGCTGTGGGCTACTCACTGAAAATCTCTGTTTAAAGTCCAAGGACAGCCTAAAAGTAAATATGGATGAGGATGTACAGAGATTGAAACAGAAAAATGGAAATATTCTAATGCTATTTCTACAAATCAGTATTTTGCCCCTTCCCTCTCCCAGGGCATTTTCCCCAGTGCTGGTCACAGTGTTTGAAAACAAAAGAGGCAGATCTGAAAAGGGTTTATACGACAACTGTACTCTCTATGATCTGCAGACTGTTTAGTTTATGAGCTAGGCATAAAAGAACCACTACCTAATAATACATACAGATTGCAATACCAGTGTATAAAAAGGAGGCATTACTGTTTTATGCACTGCATCAATAAAATCCAATTAAAAAAACATGAAAGGTAAAGAATTTAAACTAAATAAACCAGAAAACTTTTATGTGCTCTGTAATTTAGAAGTGACATATTATTGAGATTTCTTTTGAATTTATGTATTCTTGAGAGTAAGTGCTTAGCAGACTACAAAAAACAGGCATCTATCTGAACAATAAGAATAGAGATATACAGGAATTAAATGGTTATCTAACTTTCTTCTTCATGACACAAACCCAATTCTAATCAAGTTAGAAAAAAAAGAAAAGTTGGCAATATAAAAATATACTGATCACTTTGGGACTTATTGTGTCTGCTGGAAGCAACTACTACACATCACAGCACGACACAGCATCAGGCTGGATGAATGAGATCTGATAAGGCCACCTGAGTGTCTTCACTTGAGGTGGATTCTGGATACACTGAATTTATGGAGCTTCTGTTACTCCAGTTAGAGCAGTTTCATTGTATATTTGCACTCATTGCATATTAAAATAGTTGGCGTGCGGGCTTTTCTGCATATATACACGCACACATTGATATGTGCAACAAACTGAAGTCTGTGAGAATTGTTAGGGCACAGTTATACGAGTGAGGAATAAAATAATTGGATTCTTTTTGTAACTAACGCCTGGTACGGAAATACCCTTGCTAAAATGTTAAGGAGCAAAAACCTTCGAATCTCTACCGAGTCCTTGTGAAAACAGTTCAATTTCTCAGGGCCACGTTAGAGGAGGACCACGAGAGGGCACTGCCTTCCTTTGCAAGGAAAAGGCATGGTGGGCAAAGCCCTGATGAGCAATGCTAATTTCCATGTATTTTGAGCAGACTGAACACCGTTCCTTATAATCCAGCGTTAGTTTTCTCTAAAAAATAAAACAGTGTTGGCCAAGTGGAATGCATTAATAAACAAAAAAGGTGTGCATTATGACTAGCCTGTAACCTTAAAAATAAAGCTATTATTTAAAAGTCTAACATAAGGTCCTATTTATACTTTCTAGCTGGTAACTTGAGAAATAGCATTTAGTAATAAACAGTTACTTCTCTGAAAAAAAAATACAGGATCAGACTTACCATACTTAGAAGTCATACACACATTTACAATATTCCATCTAGATTCATTCTAAAAAGGTTGTGGTCAATAAATGGCAATAAGACTACTAAAAATATGGAAATTATTAAAGAAAAACCGACTGTTTTTTCTAGATTCTTAATATGCTTTTGAACCTCATCTGATGAATTCCATTTAAAGAGAAAATTCTGGCTTTTTAATCTATGCGCTCATGAACACCAGTGTGCTCTTGGGTTATCAACAAATTATGTGAGTTACACAGGGGTCTGACAGATAGCTGGGGATGTAATTTCCTCACTTGTCTCAAGAATGAACAATCAGTAAAGTTAATCAACATTTTATCAACCATGAGTAATATATGAGCCTGAATAGAAAGATAATTTGAGCTCTAAAAGAAAGAAACCGTGGTATTAAGGTTTATAGACACAGGCAACTCAGTAGGAGCCACAGATTGCTGGGGGCTGGCTTGGATTCAAATTATCTGCAGTCTTGCTGGCGACTAGGAACAGGGGCCCAAGCTGGTAAAACAAAAGCATGTTTCTGAATGTCGCACACAGTCCTTCGTGCTGGAGGTGGGTAAACTTCCTCACTGGCCTCAAACTATGGGCAGGAGTTTAGGTGGTTCCGTACCCACCTAAAGGACATGGCAAAACCGATGAAATCAAGCAGCCACTTAATTATGTCCAGCATCATAATAGATTGAGGTGCAAAGGCCTTATTCGGTATCATGAAAAACCTACAACAAATTTCAGTGGGATCACTTCAGGGCCCCATCACTACCGTTTGAAAAATAAAAGTACGCTTAATATATCCAAAAACATTCTTACTCATAAAATGTTGTCCATCCTGTTTCATCACTCTTCGTTGCTAAGAGACCACTGTTTCCATTATAAGTCATTAATCCAAGTTCCAGGGTCTGCGTTGAGACTAGTTTGAGTCCACCATTAGTGCCAACAGCCAGCGTGACAATCTGATTATCAGGCATCAGTAAATGGCGGGGCATTCCGCTGGCATCCCGACGGACCTTCAAGGAGTTGCCATTGCTGTCCATCACCTCCGTGACATCGTTATCGCTGCTATAGGTGAAATTGTACAAGTACTCCCCGGTAACAAGGCTGAGAGTGTACTGGTGAATCCCATCAGCATTGAAGACATACAGCTCCTGTTCTCCTGGAGATGCAGCTTCATATTGGTTAAAAGAATTAAGAATGGGCCTGTTTTTACTGACAGCCCTAATGCGGATATTTCCAAGATCAGCTATGTAGATGGTACCATCTGGGGCCACAGCTAAGGAAGATGGTGAATTTAAGATGGCATCAGTGGCATACCCATCATCCCCAGAATAGCAATTACAGTTGACATCATTTTTGCAATCACAGTCTGAAGCTGCCCCTGCAAGAAGGCATATTTCTCCATTGGTAGTTACCTGGCGTAGCCGATTAATTTTTTTTTCATCTGTCTCACTGATGTAAAGAACTCCTGTGTGTGAGATGGCAATGGCACTGGCTGATTCAAGTGCAGAATGAATAGCCAGTTTGCTAAGAGAGTAGTCTATACCAGGAACCTGGCAGTGCATGGGGCGTCCAGCAATAATGCTAACTTGATGGTTTTCTGTGATCCGTAAAATAACATTGTTCTCTAGGACATAAAGTGAGTTGTCCATGGGATTGACAGCGAGATCAGTAGGCCACTCCAGCCGTACCTATGAGTTGCACAAATTATTACTGTAAAACTCATAACTGAAAAGTACACTTCTAGTGTTTAAAATTCCATGTGTAACAACAGCACATTAGTGAGGGGTTTATCAGCGTAAATCATGAAACTGCAACTATTTCAAACAATCATTTTCTTTCTTGAAATATTAAAGCTATGTGCAATGGTAACTTTGGCGAATTGTGTTTTGGTGCAAAGAATGAATGCTACATTGTGGAAACTCTACAATAATTACAGAAAAACAGGCAATTAAGACAATTACTTCCATTATCTCAACCTTATTTCACTATTGTTGCATAAATAACCAGCATTAACCACAGTAAAAGGATAGTTCATTCATCTCAGTAATGAATCAAACATGCTATCATCTTGCAAAACATAACGTATTTCTTAAGTGGCCAGGAAGTCATCCAAAACAGTTGCCCATCTCTTTTAAGGCTGAGAAGTAAAAAAACGTAAGAGTTTACCTGGCTGACATCCATGCTGGAATCACAGCTCAGAGGTCGTACAGCAGTTAGGTCATTGGAACCCAGCAGAGTTGATATAATTCCATTCTGATCTACTTTTCGAATCATAGTGGCATCAACAAAATACATGAGTCCATACTTATCCACTGCAATTCCTGCAAGTATGAAAAATAGGCATCATACCTAGCTTCAAGGTAGGATTAAACATGTTAACAAGTTTACGAGGTGGCAGTGTTTGTTTACTTTTCCCGCCTTCCGAGTTGTAAATCCTTGAAGAGGAAAGGCACAGAAAATGAAAAGTGAATTCTTGGAGGCACAGAATGATGCTGCTGCTTGTCACAAAGGAGGGCAGGCATACTCTCACTTGACTTTCCTGCTTTAATTTGGTGCACTGCCTAGCTCAGTTCTTGGTCTGAAAATGAAATACTTGTCTAAGCATTTTGCCTTAAACGGTTGCAGTAGTACTCACTGAACTGTCAAGGGAGAGAAGAGGAAACTTTATCTTCTCACCTGCTACGTAGGGCTGTTCTGTCCCATTAACATACTTTGTACATATAAACAGAAACTATTACCTAAACAAAGAACAGGAGCTCTTGTTTTTATTCATTTTTCTCCGCGTTTACTATCATCTAGTTACTTTCAACCATTAGAAAGAAACAAGGGTGTCTGAAACACCTGATAACACACCTGATTAATTCAGAACTTAAACAGCAATGTATCTCCCAAATCTCTATGTCACATTTAAAATTGTTTTTTAAAAATCAGAGACATCTAAGGTGACATATGAAAGCTGAGAAAAATGCCACAGTGGGCAGCTTTTCTCCCCAAAATACTGTATCTCAAATAGTGATTTGTTTTCCAGTTTGCATGTTTGCTTCACGGAGTAAGCGGTACCCTGCTAATTTCTGTTCTGTTCTCCTTTAGTGGCATTCAGTGCTGGGGTAATAAAGTTTGCTTAACTAAACAAAGCACGAACACTTGCCAATCCACTGTAATTAAAGCACGGAATAAAAATTACCAAGCAAGTAGTGATTTAATTGCCAGATAATTATTTCCACATCCAGTGTAGCCTCACATAGTCATTTTCTCTTCCTTTTTTTTATTGCGTTACCTCGAGGACTCATTAGGGTTGCGTCCACTGCTTTCCCTCCATCTCCACATCTGGCTTCATCAAAGGGCAGGCATTGCTCTCCAGTCCCCGCCACCACTTCAGAATTACCAGCCAGGTCTTTCGTGCCAGTGAGAGATTTGACTTTATATATCCGTCGGCTGTTGGTGTCTGATACGTACAGGGAGCCCGAAACAGGGTCCACGGCCAGGTAGTACTTGTGAGCAGGATTGTTGCTTTAGAGAAAAAGGAAGCATAAAACAAAAAAGAGCTGAGCAGCCCAAAAACTTCACAGGCTTTCAGAGCGTAGATATTCATCAGACACACTGAGATCTGGAAAGAAAGTCTGACACCTTCATACAGAGCTGGGGTCTGAAGAAGTTCTGTTTGAAGATTTAATTTGGTTAGGGACTGGTCAGTGTTTCAGGACTGCCATTCCAAATCTTGGGCTCCCTGCTACACCAAACACTGCATAACGGAGCCCAAAGGCCAGAACCATACAGTGGACTTTCTCCTTCATCTTTTTAGCTCTCCAAATGTGCTTTAGGTCCATTCTCTTTGGCTTATAGCTACCTGCGAACACCACCTTTCTCCTGAAAGGAGAAGTAATAGGAGTAAGATAAAAAAAGTCAGCTTCTGAGTGACATATATTATGCCACAAGATTTGTGTGGTCTTGCATAAATAGAAGGCAGAAGCATAACAAATTTATTCCTAAAGCAAATTCATTCTCATTCATTCTTATCAAGAATCTCATTTACGGTAGATGAAGTTGGTTATGTAACTAAAACCAGAGAGACCCCGAGTGTCTGACTTTAACTCCAAACCTTCTGTTACTGACAAACTGGTCCTCAGTTTGAGATTAGAACAGGTGCTCATATGGGAAGCTATTTCTCATATGAGATATATGTTTTTTGACAGCTTGTCACATTTTGGAACTACTTTAGCAAATCATCTGCAAATTGAGAAATGTCAATCTCAAGCGATATATATACATTCGCACACACAGAACTGCAGTGCAGAAATATTTTCAAAATCTTGCCTGGCTAGTTTAACTCAATTTAGTTGGATTTTAAGCATGATCTGAGTTTCTCAGCTTTTGGTGCCTATGGGTGAGCATAAATAAGGTCAATGGTGGTTTCAAAACATAGAAGACAAATGAAGACAGGAAGAAAAATAATGAAGGTTACTTACCAGTAACCAGAGAGATCTGCCTCCAAATATCCACACTCCTAGTTTCAAGTGGCAAAAGTGCCCATCTCCAAGAGTGAGGATACTCAGAGATAAGTTATGATGGACATAAGCCATTTCTTGATCAGATTCGCTGAAGGTACAGTAAGGGCACTTCTGGCAGATGATTATCAGTAACAAAGACAACTGCGTTTCTGTGGTCATGAGCAGATTTGGAGGAATGAGGAGGCCCCAAAATATCACTTTTTACAGTTATCTTCCTCTATGCCAGTCTGTGACATGTCAGGACTTTAAGTCAATAGCAATTAGTTCTAAAACCGTAGAAAGCAGGAAGATTTGTTTGATCAAACTTAAATAGGCAGAGGAAATGCCATTTGCTGAAGTCTAGGAGTGTAGAAATTAGAGATGAATAAATACAATAAACAAAAAATACTTGGCAGTTTTATTTCATGCATGAATTGCAAAGTGCTTTATAAAGGTGGGTATTCTACCCATTTTACAGAGGAGGAAACTGAGGCACAGAGAGGTTAAGTGGTGCAGACAAGGTTATACAGGGAGACTAGTGACATGCTTGCAATTAGAGCACAATCTCTTCGTTTTCCAAGTTCCTCTCCTTATCTTCAGCAGCAGACTGCACATTTCACTACACTTTTACCACATTCCTTCTCATCCCTCCAAAACAAAGCTTAATCTTTGCCACAAAGCAAAATATTTCTTTCCACTTACTTCTTCACACTCCCAAGTATCTGAGCCATGCAAACACCTGCATATTACTCACTGTTTGGAAATTCTGCTCTACTTTTATCACACTTTCTCGTTGACACTTAGGAAGAAACTTCACTGTGACACTAATGCTGTGTCATACTTCACTTTGCAAAGACACTCAAATTTAAGCCAAAGCTTTGCAACAGCAGCAGAACAGACAGTGCTTATGCACTGCTGCTGTGGGCCTGTTGTGTTGTCATCCCCAATGTTTTCTGCCTGTCTTTTCCAGAACATGTTGCTGAGATGGGAAGAGGCATGTGCAGGCTGGAGATGCCCCTACCTATCTCCTGCCTGCTTAAGGCAGGGCACTGCCCTGGCCTGGGGTGCTCTCAGCAGAGAGCGTGGGAGCTGCTCTACCCTTGCTGCAGCCCTCTGAGCTGCAGGAAAGTTTTCTGTACTGTTCAGATACGATTTTTCCAGTCTGTGCCTGCCCTCCCATGAGCATGCCCCTGCCTCCCTTCTGCCCACAGCTAGTCTTAGGTGTGTCCTGCTGCTATCAGCACAGTGCAAAGTATGAATCAGAGTCAAGAACAACAGCAGAATGTGGGCTCATCTCCCTCTTCTCTCTTGCAGGCACTGATGTGACCATGGGGCTCATCCTGTATTTCTCTACTGGCACCTCCCTCAGAGCAGTTTTGTCAGGGTGTGGGCTCTTGTTCCGGAGCAGGGCACAACTGAGTGCAGCTGCTAACTTTGCCTATTCACTTTTGCTCCTAGCCTGGTAAGGGAACAAGCAGTGGAAGATGCTCCACAAAAAACATTTGAGCAATTCTGGCACAAGACAACTGGTGGGCGTGCATCCACAGTCTCAGAAAAACTGAAGGAAGTATTACCTCAAACAGGGATGTATTTTATAAATGAACAGAACATAGTTCTCAAACCGGCCTCTAAGCAACTAAACACCTTTTGTGTCTTTTTTCTCAGCACCATTTCAATCTTTTATTTGAATTACAGGAAATTAAGGAATATACCTTGCTTTAAAATACTTTCTATAACATCTGATATTGCCCAGAAGCCTCTCTTCCTCTAGTCCTCCCTAGTGTGCACAGTAGTTATAATCTGCAGCCTTACTCCATCTTCCAGGAAGCCTGGAGCCCGATAGCAAGTACAGGCAGCCCCGGCTCCTGGTTGCTGCTCTTCTCATACATGCATAAATAGTGTTACAAAGGCTTTTCTAGAAATACAACCAAAAAAGAGAAGCTGCTCAGAGCAAATCTTTACGCACCTGAAGAATTAACTAAGCTTACAGTTGCAAATGAGAAGCCTCCAGCATCACCAATAACCATTAGCAAATTGTGAATGAATTCATCTAGATAAAAAAATTCAGTGGAGTTAGACTCCGTATACACATTGTGAACAGGAAATTACATTATTTAGTCAGCCTATCTTCTGTACCTAACTTACGTAGCAGAAATGGAAGGACACATAGCTTTAAAGAAGTCATGGACAGAACAGTACAAAAGAGCTTTTAACAGCATCTCTTGTTCTTGCCCTTGATATTATGCAGGGTGAAGGCGTGTGGCACTGAAGAAGGCATAAGCATTTCCTATGCTGATCCCATCCAGAAAGCCTAGTGCTCAGGTGAGGCAAAAGGAAAAATCTTTACTCCTCACATCCAGAAAGGTTACTCCTCCCTTGTAAATCATACAGTGACTCCTTCTAGTGATTTCACACAACCAGCTGTTGAATGTATTCAATGAAAGAGAACAGAAACTAACTTATAAGTAAGGACATTGTTCAGGGAGTCACTAATGACTGGAAAGTGCATTTTTGATCTATTTCCAGTCTTTGGTGCTTTTGTGAAACTTTCTGGCATTTGTGGAACTGCACTCATAGTTTGTCTCAACCATTTGGACCAGTTATAGATAGCGGGGAGAAATGATTAAGTAGAAGTTAGCTTGGGGTTCATTATACTTGCATTCTACTATAAGTTTCTAATTACTGTCGTAACTTGTTTTGTTGCTTTTTGACTACGTTTTGTAATTGCTAATGCTTATCATATTCATAACACACAATTAGCACATAAAATGTTTCTATATATGGTACATGAAGAACATAACATTACACAAGAAGCACAACACAAAAAGCAAACACAATGAAGCAAACAAACCATATCAAATTATATGGGAAAGAGCTCATGTCTTACCTATGTTTAAACTCTTTATTTCTTTATAGAAGGGGAACAGAAGAAAAAAGAACAAACAGTTAGCTGAAGAATAGATGGTAAAGCAAACATAGTATTTGTTTTATTTTACAAAAGGACATAGGAGAAGGTACCTCTTTTCAGCACTAGCCTTATCTTGGTTTACAGATGAAGAATGCCTGGGAGTGATCCACTTGCCAACTAGTTCCCTAGTATGATACCCCTTCCCTCATCCCCCACCCCCACATTCGCTGCAGAAAGCTTTCTGGAGCACTGGAAAAGTTTTCAAATGGAAATATACGCAGCTCGTGGGCTGGGGGGTAGAGGAACTGGCAGTTTTCTTTATATAAACGTGGGAATGGGGAAGCACGGGGATTAGGATATTGTCTGCCAGCTATGGGCAACTTCTTTCATCAAAACCGTTTTCCAACAAGCTATTTCTAAACAAATTTCTATTACACAGTTGTTGTTTTTTTTTTTTTTTCTATTCCCCCAGACTCTAAAAAAGTGCTTAAGACAAGTTTGGATGCGACTCTGTAGCATCTTATCTAGATTCTATTTAAGTCAACCAAAGCAAATATTAGGTTAAAAAAACAAATTTTTTAAGTGAGCGGTAAAATACTGCACAATGGGAGATATGTAGCATTAATTGATGCCTAGTCTGCTTTCTGGAAACAGGCCAAAAGAATCCTTTGCTTCCAGGAAGTCAATACTTTCTCCACACCATGGTGCTGCACTGTGTTTACCATCTCTTTTTACGAATATACACTGAAAAAAGGAGCGAGGTGCATGACTCCTGCAGAACTCAATGCACAGCCCCCAGCTTGCAGTACCAATGTTCATTGTTGACATGCAGCACTCAAGTGAAAATTCCTATTAGCTGCCCAGATCAGGTACCTTCATAAAGCACAGTGCAAAGGAAATAAGCACACTGGCCTATTCTGACTTGTACAGCTACTCGGGATTTATATTGGCTTATGTAAAACCAAAATTATAACCATTCTGAAATCGAAACAAAGCAATATACTTTGTTGAAGTAATTATGAAAGCACTATTTGCATGTTATATTTGATACTCCCTGCAGACTCACTCCAGTTTATATGTAAATGCCTAAGAGTTGGGGCATTAAAGCTGTCTGAGTCAGAATTTAAAATGGTCACTGAAACACAACTACTGCTGTACGTGATGTTTGCTGGAATGGACCCTACGTATTCTCTACAAGGGATAAAAAGACCACCGCAGATCCTAAAGCTTGGGTGCCAAGTCATTTGCAGCAGTCCAACAGTACTCAAAACGTAACAGATTCACTGTTCATTGCTAATAGTTGTAGAAAAAGCTAAAGAAACTACACTGTGGAAAACAGACTTTCATAAAAGAAAAGAGAAAATGGACAACAGCAGAAATGGAAGATAGGCATCTTCATCTTTTCTGATGTCTTTCCTATAATCCCTCACACATTCTGAAAAGTCTGAGCGGTCTCCTGCCTAGGTGGAACCCAAAGTTCTCAGACTAGTAATGCTGCAGACCTGCAGAAAGTGCTCAGAAACTGTGTCAGTGACTGATCTTTGGAGGTGAGATGGACATAAATGCCTTACATTAACTATGCTAGTTTGAAAATGTTTCTCCTCACCTATAATGCTGTAGTCCTAGGCAGAACTGAAATACTTGAAAAAAAAAACCAAACAGTATGTTCTATGTTATGCAGAATTAGTGTTTGCTGACAGAAATGTTTATAGCAGGTCATGCAGCCACACCAGCTACCTCTTGTGGTCTGTCCCCAGCTGCCAATCAGAAAGCACTGGATGATCTATTACTTGTTTTTTAATTGTACTTTTAAAAAACCTCTGGAGAGTAAGGCAGCCTGATGGTGTGTAGGCAGGTGTTAGTGATCTCAGAGCTGATTTGGCCCAAATCTGATCTCTTTTCTCTTATATAAATCAGAATTCACAACAGGGACATCAACAGAATGACATGAATGGGAGAGAGGTGTGAAATAGAGCTAGGCCTCCTGTTCCCTAACAGCTCTTTAACTTTGCATTTTTCCCCACTAATTAAAAAATAAAAGCACAGTAGAAGAAGAGGTATTGGTTACTGCTCATATTATTAAAAAAAAAAAAAAAAGAAAAAAATAAAGGCTAATGACTTAAATCCAATCAATATGCTTTGCAGTTATATCGAATTGACAAGAGCACTGATCTTATTGCCTGAGCGGGTTGCAGAAGCATCAGAGGACAGCCAATGCAAGCCACTTCTCACTTGCTCTCTGCCAAATACTCAGTAGTGCATCAACAATAAAGAACAGTTACATGAGTTATGGTTGGAAGCAATAGCTCTTCCTTCTACTGGAGGAATGAAAAAAGGAGATGGAACAGAAATGGGTGAAGTGGTACACTCTACGCTCATGCCCTCCCTGACAAGTGACAAAATCTCAGTGTTTTGAGAGAAATAGAGATATGATTTTAGAAAGAATTCTGATGGTGCAAAGTGGCTCTGTATGTCAACTTTTACTGGACTAGGCAACCTACAGAACTAAACCTACAATAAAGGGAAAGAAGTGGGAAAGTGGATCTCAAAATCATTAATGTGAAAACCTCCTTTCTGATCTCCTAAGACTGTTAATTCTTTATTTATCACTGTGGCTCAATACCCAAGGGCAGTCAATTCTGCATTTTTCAAATAAAACTAAATTATGTATACAAATGAAAGAAGATTGTGTCAAATGATCACCACCAGGAGAGAATAAGATGGTGTGCACTACGGTTTTTTCAGTTCGTTCGTACACTTCATCCTTCTCTATAAGCACTGCTCTGATTAGCTATAGACTTTGAACTCTGCATTTCTGTGCCCCATTTCTCCACTGGAATTTGAATAGGTTGACAGTGACAATGTTTTACAAAATTATAAAAATAATGGTAAAGGCTGATTTAAGCACAGGCTACCGAATCGGAGTCCCAAGACTAACACCTACCTCAGCTCCAATATGCTAGTAACATTCTTGGATGGGAAGATACGCCGAATGTAATTAAAATCTCCAACAAAGAGACTTCCATCAATTCCCACTGCCAGTGCTACAGGGGCCAAAAGCTTATTTCCTTCTGCAAGACCATTGCAGCTAGGACAGGATATGCTTCTTCGGCGCCCATTCCCCATAATGCTGGTTATCACAGCTGGCTGCTGAGTTAGAAACTGATTTTCTCCATTGCCTTTGTGCAATATACCTAATAACAGACAGGAGGAGAAGTGGTTATTACAGTCATTTGTTACAGGTGACTTCAGGTAGTTCTCCTTTCAGCAGCTGCTGTTAAGGACTGAACAGTGATACGATTTCAATGCTTGGTTCTCCAGCAGTGCAAAAACAGTGAAATAGGTCTGCAGGAGTAAACAATAAAGGTGTAATGAGGATTCTCTGTTAAAAACACACACATATACAGCTACAAACACAAATCCAAGCTTAAACCCACAGTACTTTGGTCTTCATTATGAAAGAAAATGTCATCATACATCCCTACAGGGTGTCACAGTGGTTCAGGCTGTCTTAATAACCGTGAAGTGAGGAAGCAAACAGCACAGAGGACATACACACTTGTTAGTGCACCCTGATCCTCTGAATCCAGTTTCTTGTGTTGCATTTTGTTTGGAATTTTTATTAACTTTTCTCTTTCCACCTCTTGGTTTTTCCTTGCACAAATGGAGATGACAGAAAACAGGACAGTGCAGAAAACTAAAGATGCAACTCCTAGAAGAGCTCCTCTAGATCAGTAATGAAAGACAAGAGGGGAGCTAGTGGTATTAGGTTTCCAGAAAGGAAATTTTTATTTATTAAAATATTTATTTATTAAATATATTCATATTTATTAGGTTTCCAGAAAGGCGTTTAAGATGGGTTTTCTGTTTTAAACATATTTATTCTAAAAGTATATATCTGTTCCAGGAAAGGAGTGCATTCTGACAAAATGGGCATTTTCAATGTCATCAAAGATTATAGAAATCTGTCTGGAAACATTTAGCCACATTTAGTGCTCTTTTGGAAATACTGCTGTGTGACTCTAACATAAAATAACTGGCTCCTCAGGGACAAGTACAGCTGCCATCACTGGTGTCACCAGTGAATATCAAGCTCTATCTAAATGGCCATCTCAGAAGCATTTGATCTGCTGCACAGCACTTAAAAAATGTGTTTGAATAGCCTGATCTTGCCTGTTCTGAATGATCCTTCAGATTTCTTGGACAATAATATATTGTGCAAGTTGCTGATGCAGAGTATTCCTGCAAGAAAGAGCAGGAAAGCTGCAGAAAACATTTTACAGAAATGAAATGAAATGTATTACCAAGCATTCAACTCCTTAGCAGTCTTTGAGAAAACGTGATGTCTAAGAATATTCATTTCAGGATACTTAAAGAGAATTGAGGGAAAAAAACACAACGGGTGTCAAAGGGAAAAGGCAAGAATCAGTATCTTATCAGAGTCTCATACTCCTCTGAAACCCTACCTCAGATTATAATGGAAAAAGACAAACAAAGGGGACTGGGAATGGATGTGGTTAAGATAAAAAGAACATGGAAGGAAGACAGAAACTAATTACAGGGGAATAAATGAACAAATGAACAGAGGATGAAGATCTGGACTTCTAGAAAGCAATGCTTGGCAGGAGGGTAAAAAATCTGGTGAACTTATACAGAATTTTTCTGACAATTAAAACATGTCCCATTTCTTACTAAGCTAAAGATGAAACAAAAAGAGGGAAGAAATAGCATTTTTCAAAGGGTAAAGATAATGTAAATAAGAAGCATTCACAGTCAGAACTCCATATAGCCCAGAAAATGCGTGGAACTAACTGACTTACCACTCTTGACATTAAGTACATGGTGTTTATCCAAAGACCATCCTCCTAGATTTGAAGGATCTAGTTCAAATCCTTGCAGCAGCGCAGTCCTTTTCTCCCACAGAATCAAACTGGGACAAGTCTCATATTCAAAACCCACAGAAACTGAAAATAAAAATAAAAATAAAAATCTCATATACCTGCAGAACAGACACTGAATTAAATGTCCAAGGCACATTCAAACGGTTCATCATTCCAGTCCCCAGTAACCTTAAAAAGATGAAGTGATTACATTTCCCTCTTTCATCTACAATATTAAATTTAGATCTTTGACTAAACACAAATTTTAAGCTTCATTCACGTGTACTCTGCAGGGAGCAGATCCCTTTTATTGAACAGCTTTGGGAAGTGACCGCTTTGGTCAAAAGAGAGAGGGAAATATAATTAAAAAAATGATAATAATATTCTCCTATCAGATAACAGGACAAGATCAAATTCTTAATTTGCTGGATGTTCACAGCATGTATTGTGTTCGTTTTCCATGCCGCACACCAAGGGGCAGTGACAACTGTGTGTGTTTCAAGCACTCACACACACTGTAAGCATTACTCAGGAAAGCAGTATCTCATGCAAGAATATAAGAAAGAAACTGTAGCAAGAAAGATTTTAGAAAAATATGAAGAATGATGATTTAAGCAAATTTTTCATTCTACGTTGGCACAACTCCAATACACATTTTTAGCAAAGTTACAACAAAACCTTTCTTGATATTCAAATGAAAATGAAAACTTAAAAACAATGTGATATTCACCCATTTTCCCACCCACTAGAACCAAGATCTATAAATAAAGGGACTAAAAGTAGCTACAGTACTGCTACATTGAACGGCATTAGGAAAAATATTTCATTTCAAACATACTACAAGGGGCTGTAATAACAGCATGCAGCAGATGCCAAATGCAATGGAGAATGCCAGTCACTTGAAACACGAGATTTATTTGTTAACTGAAAGAAAATAAAGACACAGTGATGGTCTAGATTTCACCTAGGTCCCTGCAATCAGCTTATTCCATTGGCTAATCTAAAACTTCTAGGTGAGCTGCTGCTTAGGAAACATAGATACAGAGGTAGCCTAGACCCTCTGAATGTGCTCCTCAGTACATAAAAGGAACATGGTGCACAAGTAAAATGTGTAGGTAAGACAAGAACTGCTTAGTTTATTTCCGCTTCTCACAGAAAGTCTTTGCAGCTTTCTTACAGAAAATTGCAAGTGTTTGGAAAGCTATTGAGCTTGTATATACTGACTTACCTACAGCATCTGACAACCCATAAACCTTCTGACCATATGCATCTGTTTTGTCCCAGATAAATGTATAAGCCAAGTTGGGAGATGCCTGAAATGATTTTTGAAATAGATGCCCTTCCACTGCTACCATCAAATGAACTTTGATTAGATTCAGTGGCACAAGTGACTGAGTCATGATGATCTTAAGTAAGGATTTATATCCAGCAGTACGGGAACTCAGGTAGATCAGCTTTATACTTGTGCCGGGGATCTCCATTTCTTCATGAAGAACCTGAATAGGAAAAATATCAAACATCTTACATTACTGCTTTGGTGTTTTTTGTTTCTGTTTTTGTTTTTTAATTTTTTGTTTCCTTAGAATAGCAGTTACTATTCTAAGCTAATAATATTCCTATGACCTAATGACTTTCTACTACTGGTAATGGGTATCTTCAAATCAGTGCAGTGACAGAGTTCAGCTGATGTTTCTGGTTAAAATATTATTTGGTGTCTGCATCACGTTTATTTGTAAGAATCCACTGCAACAGCAAAATAAGAACAAACAGTTTTACTGTAAGTTCTGTGCAAGAGAAATACAGGAAGATACAGCTAAAGGAACCTGCAATTTCTAACAGCAATTCATACAAAGTAAATACTGAGTAAAGAAGTGAAAACAACTGAAGTTTTCCTTTGTCCTAAACAGCATACAAGAAATTGGGACTGTGTTTAATAGCATACACCAAAGCCTCTGCAAAATCCTCTTGAAACACGTGAGCTTTCAATTGAAATACAGATATATATTATGTGATAATGAGAAGGTGCAAGGTAGTCAAAGACAAACGAGTCTGGGTGACGTAAACACAGGATATATACTGCAGATTTCATTAGAAAACATGTTATCTGTCAGAATGAATGCAACTCTACAGAGCTTTTTGCAGTAGCAATTCCAGGAGACAAATGGTGGCTGTGGCAAGTGCTTATGGCAACAGTAGCATCTGACTGCCGATTTCTGTACCTTCCCCTCTGTTCTTACCTGGGTTTCTGGTACAATGGGATTTCGGCCAGGAGCATCACTGAAGAAAGTTGACAGTGGTGATGAAATGATGACTGGATCAGGTCTGACGAAGCCACTGAGATCACAGCTGGGAATGGAGTTCTCTTCTGTCTTCATTACAAGTGTGTCCATGGCATAGAAGCTGTTCCAAGGCAGCCATACTGTTCTTTCCTGAGTCATAAATGGGGCCCGTTCAAAGTGCAAAGTTAGGGATGATCCACCATTTGCAACCAAGTCAAACCTAAAAAAAAGGCAGGCTTTAGAGGCAGTGAGACTGAATGATCCAAGTAATAACACTCTTGGCTAACAAAATATCATAGCAATATATATATTTTAAGTGTCCTGCTTCAAATTATCTGTCATGGGATGTGAATCTCTGGCAGCAAAATGACTGACTGAAACACAGTCAAGGCAAGCAGCAATTTATAGCCATCTGGACAAATGTTCCAATACATTACAAAATCTGCATTAAAATAATTTCCAAAAAAAGAACAAACCAGCACATTTATTACTACAAGTCCCCCATATACATAGAACCAGCAGTGAAACCAAGTTAACAATGGGCTGGGCACTGAATTATTCCTTTCCTAACAGATGCTGTCCATCAAGAAAAGTAATGGGATGGGTGGCAGTAAGAATAATAATAAAAAGTTTAGCTGTTTCTGTTCGACAAATGTGGTAAGAATTACTGTATCCAGAATCACTGTTTCTATCATTTTTCACAGAGATTAGATATTTACTCCCAAGCCTCTACAAAATCACAGCAGAAACGTGGAGCTCCGCAGGAGTTCTGAAATCTTTCCTAGAGGCACAAAATAATTCAAGGTTGTTCTGACAACAGAACTGATTATCAGTTGTTTCGTGTAAACAGTAATGTAACAAATTACTCAATGATTTAGATAATTTATTTAGATCTAAATACGAGTTCAGCTCACATATTACTGTTGTATTAAACCACTGAAATCAATAATGTCATGCTGTAATTCTAACACTAAAATACTCTGGAAATGTGGACATGAAATACTCTATAGTTCAACTAATTCATATTAAGTAATTCAGTTCAACTCTTTGTATGAAAGATAAGAAAAAATGGAAAACATTTACAACGTATGTGTTGTAAATATACTGTTTTAGTTACCACAGCCAGTAAACTAGATAAACCATGACACGTCAATTTTTATTTTTCTGAAATTGTGTGCATTTCAAATCAAATGATGCAAGGGGGAAAAAGCTCATCTTTGCACAGCAGGAGAATGTCTAAATACAGTCAATTAGAATCTTTTGAGTATATTCTACCCTGAAGAAACTCAAAATATAGCAGATCTTCAAAAAGAGAGCGAGAGAGACAGAAGGGGACTTTTAACAAAATATATTATACTAAAATGATGCAACTGTTTTTTTTTTTTTCCCATTTTTTCCCAGCAGCATTCTTCTGCCTTGCATTTTCAGCTAAAATATTTCTGCTCTCAGCTGGGTATTACTGTAGTCCACAAATGTTTTCATAGATATAGAGCAATTTATTTGAAGCGAGTGTGACTGCTAACACATTATTATCAGAAGTCAGCCTTTTCATATTTACTTTCATTTAGCATTCAAAATGCCATGTGAAAAATTACTTTTGTGTTTACTTATTAGCTCTTTGCCCTGGGAGGAATGAAATGCGTGGTACCACATGGTTCCAGTAGATTGCACCATCTGTTAATCAGCAAAGATACTACATAAAATAATAGGTACTCAATGAAGGAAGCAAACTCACATGCCATCCTGACGAGTGATGGTATAGCCATACTTTGGATACTTAACAAATGACACATTGACCCCAACTAGAGGCGTTCCATCTGTAGTCACCACTTGGCCTCTTACAAGAGACACAAGACTTGAAAAGAAAATAATGAAAGGTAATAAAGTTAGTTATGAAAACATTTACAGTGTTTATAAACCGAGCGGTGGAACACATGTGCTTCATTTACTCTAAATTCCATTTGCTTCAAGGTTTATTAGAATATTGAAGATAGTACAGGATCACCCAGCTCTCTTTGTTTACTTAAATGAAGAAAAGGTGTACCTATGCATTGAGCCTGTAAAGATGGAATGGAATTTGATGCCTTCCCTTGGGTTGTACCTCAGATGCAACTGCCTAATGAGGCCTTGCAGAAGCTTTGCCACCTCACATTCAGCCAAGCCAGAGCTGTGACCCTGAAGTCCCACAGAAATGATGACCCATCATTTCTCAGAATACCCTGCCTGGTTACAACACCATCTGTGGACGCCTCATACACTCTAAAAATATGGTGTAATAGTATATCTCCATTCTATACAAATGATTTTCCAAATTACGGTCCATGAACCTTCATCTCAGGGAGTGACTGACATCTGTACGCTGCGCACCGGTTCCTGATCACTTTTGTCAGCTGAAGAAGGGATTTGACACAAGGCCCCACTCTATGCAGAGGCAAAACAAATAGTTTTCTTAGCCACCAGGCTACCCACTTTGCTTAAAGTAAAGGGAATGAAGACTGGTTATTCCTGTACAATTGGGCACAGTCAGACTTTTTCTCTTTTGAGAGCACTTTGCTGCTGGAGAGCAGGCAGCAGGCACATACTGCTGGATTCCAGCCTCCTGGAAGCAGCAGCCCCACTCCTCCCTGCTCTGCTGCTCCCTGGCACAGTTGCCTGTTCCTGCCTCTCTTCCTGCTCTCATAGCTGGAGAGGATACTCCTTCTCCTGGCTCCTTTCCTCCCACTTCCCAATCCCAGCAGAGGCAGACTGGTGAGAAAAGGAAGATGCACGAGAAAAAGAGATGAAGAGGAGAAGTGCCCTGCAAGAAGGACCACAGCACTGAGCTTTGCAGGTGTATTTTATACTAGCACTAGGCACCTCTGGCATGGTCCACCACCTCTGACTGGTAACTATACAGAGACAGAAAACAAAAAGGCCCTTTTCCAAGCCAGTTTTGTGCTGGCAGAGCTGGAGCTGCCCACAAGCTTTAGCAGGCTTCAGGCACACCGACAGAAACAGAGACCTGACAGCAAAGATTCCTGGATCCTGGCCAAGCTGTGGGATGAGGGGATTAAAGTGGTTTGTGTTTTGCCAAAAATGGACAAATTTAGTTCAGTTCTGGGACAGCTATAAGGCCTGCATTATCCCCTATTCATGTATTTCTAAAGTGATGTACACATCAGATGTACATATTCATTTCCACTAGTAATACCAGGGTTGTTTTCAGGCCTCTTCTGTTATTCTGAAATGCTCAGAATGCTCTGATGTATATTTCTAACTGTACTATCCACACTTGTATGAAGCACTGTGTTCATTTATAGTAATGCATACCACAGACTTTTTTTGGTAATCTTTTAAGAGGCCATATGCAAAAAGATACTAAAGTATGTGAGGTACAAATAAAACAGAACTGAGACCCCTGCAACTCAGAACACTATAAAACTTAATGGATTTTAAATTTCTAACTGGATCTTTTCAAAAGAGTCTCAGGTCTGAAGTAGCCAGCTCCTGTTCAGGCTAGATTTGTAATTCTTAGAACATTCATACATGAATAGCTTGATTATTTCTAAGTTAACTGCTTGAAATTAAGTAAGATGGGTGTTTTCAGCTGTTCTTTTTTTTTTAATTAAATTTAATTTTGTTAGTAATTACAATTAAGACTATATTATAGCATTATTTAGATCTCTTCAAACTCATAACAAGAGTTCATTTTCCATTGTTGTACACTGCAGTCTTTATAAATGATAAAGCTCAGCAACTCTTGCTGAGTGGAAGAAACCTGCTTCTAGATGCTGCCAGTGTGTTAAAATGCAAATAAAACTCAAGTGTTATAAAACAAAAGCAATAATATAAATTGCAACAGAGTACCCTCAATGGAATTGATTGCTGAGATGGAAACACAAGAAGAACCTGAAAGCAGCACCTCATGTAAAAACATGAACAAAAGCTCCGGGAGAAATTTTCCCATACAGTGCAACCACATAGATGAAATGTCATATATATAGCTTGCTACCTGCTGTTGAAGGGATTTTCTCCTGGAATGATATGAGTGCTGTCCTTCCCCACTAAGAGCTTGATTCGATCATAGAATGACTTCACAGCCGGTGAACCAGAATGGCTCTGTTGTATGATGTCAAGAGGATCACGGGAACCCCGGCACAGCAGGCTGTTTTGACAAGTAGACTGGAGGCAGCAATCTGGGTCTAGGCAGTCAACCAAGCCATCTGAAAGGCAAGAATCATCAAGATTCAGTCAGCTGCACAGTGCTATCAAGCAAAAACATCTAATGGACATCTCAAGGCACTGGGAGAAAACGTTAATGCATACTCTTCATAGCATCTCTGTGCCAGAAAGCTGGTAACTGAACCAGAAATACAACAAAGATGAGACTTTCATAAAGCATATTAGTTAGACATTATTAATGTTAATTTACACCTGTGTTAGAGGGGAATCGAGCCCAAAGAAATCCATTAAGAGTTGAAATAAGAAAAAATGAATAGTGGAAGGAGTAAAGGATTTTTTTTTTTTAATTTCTCCAAATGACTGCTTTACACAGTTTTAGATTTACTTGCTGGCCTATAAGAGTCTTAGGAATTATGATAATTTCATTTGTTCCACCTTGGGAGATGAGGGAAGGAGAGGGGCTGAAACGAGTTATTGTTATCATTGCCTAATGTAAATAAAAATTATGCTGCACCCACTTTGGTAATTCATAAGGAATTCTGCTGCAATTCACCTCTCATAAATATCTGAATGAGAACTCGGCCACGTGCTTGGGGTAAGAAAGGATCAGCCACAAAACTGATAGGCTCAGCTATCATAGTACACATTACTTTGTCCATGAAGAATATTTGTTAAGAAGTATCTTTAAAAATAATTATAATCTAACCCCTGGGAATTGAAATGCAATCCTGAACAGGGAGGCCAATCTGCATAGGCAGATGAATCATAATTATTTTTATCACATATGGTAACAAATTCCAGCATCATCCCTTCCCTTCGTGTCATTATTTAAATTAAATGTTTTCTCTTAATGGAGTTCTACTTAATAGCTTAGAAAATTAATAATTGTTTACTTAAAAATGTTATTATCTGTAAGAATTTAGAAACATTCATTCATCTACTTTTGAGAAATCACAAAAATCAGGCATCCAATCTGCAAGCCTGTAAACTTCAAGAGACACTGCAAGGCACATCAGTCTCATTTGCTGAGTACAGATACAGCCTGGGCACGCAGTGCATCACAGACACAAGAAAAACCGTTCCAGAAGGTCAGCTGACAGATGTAAATTAGAGAAAGATCACGACTCATTTACTTTCAAGACTTTCCAAACAGACCAGCACTATGTTAGAGTGATAACTGGAAGGGAAAAAAAAAACAAACAACAATCAGCTATAAGAAGCTTTCTTATTTTACAATTAACCCGAATTTTCAGCAGATTGTTTGTGCCCGAAACAACTGATTCTGATTTAAGAACAAAATTGCCAAGGTATACTGACAAGTTTTTCATTCAGCCCACTAAGGAAACTTAAGTTTGACAAACTATCCTGTTGTAAGAGCTATAGATTTCTTTAAGGTCAGTCGCCTATTCACATTAGGAGTTCCATTCATCTTGAAATCCTTTCTAAGATGGCGGTACATATTTTTATTTTTATTTTGCTGCAGCCTGTTTTTTATCCATTTTATGCAATCACTGTGAAGACCCCATCAGCTTCAGATTATAACTCAAGGCGATTTCTCTGTTAAGCTCTGAGAATTCTTTTTTTTCTTGCCATTCTTCTCTTTTCTTGGCTTGTGGCACTTCTAAAACTATGAACTTAAAGCTGCCCACTATTTAGTCCACTCAGTTCTTTTATTCAGACAACTCTCAGTGAAGAGAATCCTATCAGCAGTAACAGCAGAAACAAAATAGAGGATATAAATGACTCTTTCTGACAAATTTACATTTAGCTGTTACAGCTGCATTGTATTTTTGCTACACCTGTTATTATAGGTGAGTGTGTTATGTCTGTAATGACCTCATCACGCAGCAGATTATGGGCTGCTGTGACCGAACACTTCTGACGACACCATGAACTTTCAATTGGCATATCAATCTCAGTGTCCTGTCAGTCATGAGAATCACATCTTTATGCTAGCAAGCCCCCTTGGATATAGCCTGACATTGCAATCTTCAGTAAATTACCCTGTCACTGCCAATCTTACTGTTATCTCACAAACAATCAAGCAGGCAATCACACTGCTTTGAATTGCCAGTTCAGGACCTGGGAGGCTAAAAACGTCTCCATTCCGTACCAGGGAGAAACCTGTGCATGAGCTGTTTCACGCGGGAAGGTTTTCATGCATTATGGGAATTCAAGCTTGCACAATTTCATATACTTAGAGGAATATTTCATGTATTGTAATGTAAATATACACACAATCAACTTGTTTGGATCATTAGCTTATTTTAAACATATTGCTGCAAACTTTCTCAAGGAGACTCTCAGCGTGAGTAACCTCCATCATACACTGAAAAACCTCCAGTAATGCCTTTGTTCTATGATCACAGAAAATATGTACGCTCTTGTGCCTGCCCAGCCCAGGACACCATTGGCTTTGGTTGCTTCAAGAGCACCTTGCTGGCTCACATTTGACCTGGTGTCCAATGGCACCCCCAGGTCCTTTACTGAAGAGCTGCTTTGCACTGTGGTGCCCCTGTATGCCCTGTATGCACTGGGACAGGGCTGCTGGTTCCCAGGTGCAGCACTCTGCAGTTCTTGTTGAACTGCATGAGGTCCCACTCAGGCCTTAAACTTCTCCAGCCACACAGTACCACAAAATATGAAATTAATAAAGTGTTGTGCAATCACTTAGTTGCATTAGACTCAGTTGATTAAAATCGAGGCTAGAAAAAAATGTAACTTCTATTAGAGAAAACTGCCATAAGCATGAATTTTAATTAGAATTCAGGACTTTGTTTTTAATATATATTTCAGAAGTTGTCATCTTCCAGATTTCCTCAGGCATGCTGAATTATTTATACAGTTAATTCAATGACAAAAACCTCACCATAGGCCTCATCGAGATATCACTGCTTGTCATAGCGTGTACTTTTGAGTTTAAGTTAGCAGCATTCTGACAGGAAAGGCACCGTAGAGGGAGTTTAGACGGTGCTAAGCCTCCTCCAACAGTTTGAGATGCAAAGAAGTCCTGACTCGGCTTTAACTTACAAGGAAGAAATAAGAAATGTTGCTCTAACTTAAACTGGCAGCAAAGATTAGCAATCCTTTCCTTATTCCCAAATCTTTCCAGAAGCAAATTAAGTGACATGGGATTCCTCTTGAAGACTTCACATCTGTTATTGGAGATGCACTTTTTTCTTTTTACCTTCTCTGAATGGTTACAAAAACTCAATTGTACATAGGCTTAATGCACAGCTAAAAGCAAAAATGTGAAATATCACCTATAAGAAAAATGTTGTGCACAGCTTCATTTTAAGACGGCTTCTGAACACCATTAAAAGGCCTAAAAAAGCATCCCATAGAAACAGTGGTATATATTATTGCTAAAGTATCTAGGACCTCTTAACATCAGTTTTCCTTCACCACTTGAGGGAATTTCTGAACATCTCCAAATGCTTGGACATCTCCAAAATTTTGCTGTATCTTTCTTTGGAAAGTTAGTTGACACTGGAGTTACTGGTTTCTCTTTGTTTTCTTTTAAACTCTGACAAGTTAATTTTCTTCAGTGCTTACTCTTCATCAAATAGTGGTCGTACTATAGATTCGATTCACACTGCAGATTAGAATGGTCACCTTGTCCTGGCACCCAGCTGCCTGAGAGGTGCTTTCTGTACCCAGCAGGGGACAATGCTGTTTCCCAACAAGACTCCTGAGCACACGCTCAGCAGAGGGCATCCTTACACTTCATTAGCTTTAGGAGCCAGACACTTTCAGAGCAAAATTCCTGGAAATACTTCTTTTTCCAATAAACATTTCAGACTTATGATTAAAATGGAGCTGGGGAGGGGGAAGGTGGGGGGGGGGGGAGCAGCTCCAACAAGCCCTGAGGGTGAAAGGGCCTTTGATCACTCTAAGGGCAAATTAGTTAATTTATCATGATCCGATTTTAATTATGTGTAGCATTAATATACCCAAGGTGAAAGAATTAGAGATGCTCTATCAGATTATCAAAAGAATAGGTCTTCCCTCTGCCAATATAGAAGTATTTTAATTGAGCTCTAAAACTGCATGCAGAATGGCTTCCATGAACAGACTATTCCGCAGCCCAGTACATCTTATTACCAGTTTTTATCTAATATTAACTCAAATTTTCACTTTTATAGCTTGATCTAATTGCTGTTATATTGGCATACGTTGTTCAAAATAATTCCTCAGAAATCCTGGTGCTAGCAAGAAAGGAAACGCTTCTAATCCTCTTCCAGCCCTCCTCCTCAATTGGCTCAGCCTAGCTGGAAAGGCTCCCTGTGAAGTGCCTGGAAATCCATTGTAACATTGATTTTAGAGCAAACCATGAGCACGGAGAACGTTTTCACAACCTTAAACACGAAACAAAGCTGTTTTTCTGGAAAAACTGGATTGTAAATCCCAAATTGTGATAAGATAGAAAAAAAAACCCCAGGCTTTTGCTCTGAATGCCAAAAAACTCCACAGTGAGTTTTACATGCCCTGCACTAGGGTACTGATAGAGCAACAGCTCCCCTTCCCCTGCCCACCCAGGACAATACAGCACAGCTCCAGCAATGCACTGAGCACCTGGGGACCTTCAGGCCTGGGGATGCTGGCAGGTTACGTGCTCCAACTCCAAACCACATCTCCAGCAGAGATGACTGAGAGGCTCCGTGATAGAACGACCTTTAAAATACGTTCATTCAGTGCTTTTTAACCAGGGAATCTGCAGTCACGAAATTTCTTGCTTTCCCTTCTCTGTGGGTTGTAAGAGCGTGCTATTGCAGTAACATATCCCACGGGGGACAGCGTGAGGATAAGCTGACTAATGTGTGTAAAGACGATTAGAGGCTGACACGAAGTTTTAACAGAATCACATACAAGCATACTCATTAGCTCTTGTCAAACTTATATAATGTCTAGTTTCAATACAGATTTTATACTTGAGTCTACATGACTCACTCTGGCCCCCATCCACAACAGATTTCAACCACTTATTACATTTAGTGCTCTAAAACTGACTATTGTGCAGGCTCTGGGAAGGTACTTTCTGTGCCAGGAGTATTCTGGGTATTTATATTGAGAACTTCATAAAATCTTTTGTCTGTGCTGAATTAGAGACCCCTGCTGAGGCAATGCTTGTTGAGGCAAGCTAAATTACATGATTTGCTTTTGTGCTGTGAAATACTTGTATTATCTTAAATGTCACGAGCCTGATGCAGTATCAAGTCACAGGATTTGTAATTCTCTAAAAGCAATTTTTTTCTAAATGTTTATTGCAGAAAGACACTTCTCTCTCTATTTTCTTTCTGTCTAATTTTAGAGATGAGTTTTCTAAGACAACTCAAATAAACAGCCTTTCAATCAGTCAAGTGCACTGTCCTGACAGTGAACTTCAGTGGGAATGTATTTTTCTCTTGAATTGAAGAAGATTCGTACTGTAGCAGATAGCTGGCTTTCTCTCATTCATTATCTTTAATGTTTTGTGCCAAACAGAACTACCGCCAACTGTATTTCTTGGAGTTGTTACAGCTATATAGTAGCAAACTGAAGGGCAAAATTTGTCTTCTGAGATATGCACAACTCTCTTTACAAAGCCAAATGGAAATAAATTAAATGCATTTTAAAAAAAGAAGAATGTCCCACTTTACATCACAAACAAACAATTTCTCTTTCTATTTACCTTAGCATTCTATAATGTTTGGCTGCTTCCCTTTCTTCACCACTGAACTGTAGTCCAGATAATTACAAAATTACATTGTGGGGACAAATGAGAGCTGTGAAATGATACAAGCAATGAAAGTGTTTAAGCCTTTTACAGATTTTTTTTTTAACCTTCCCGCGTCTTTTCTCTCCATCACAGTCAAATGTTAAATAAGCCAATGTAGCAAAATTTTGGCAGTTTTCTGTTTTTATTTCTCTGAGATAATATCATTTACATGAGTTGTTAATAAAAATTGTAAATAGCAGGATGATAATTTTGAAAGGATGGAAAAGGTGGGAGAAAAAGAAAAGCCTAGCTAGAGCAACTCAAGTGGGTGATATGAGGCTTCAGACAAGGCTGCTCCTGCAGAGCTCTTCCTTAACTACCTCTTGTGGGTTATCTCACTGAGATCAGGATAAAGGGATCTCAAAAGTGAGCTCCTTGTATGAACTGCTCCCAACATCTAGTAAAATATTCTTCAGAAAAAGATTTTTTTTTTTTTTTTTTTAATATCTTGCTTAAAGTTGTCCATTTTCCTTGAGGCAATGGAAGGTTTAAGGTTAAACAAACACAATCGAGAAAGACTCTTCTGAGAGGTTGAAAGCAGTATGCAATCCAGGAACCACCAAATTATTATAAAGTAGTTAGTGTAAAAAGATGGGTATAATACACTCCTACAGGGATTTCCTTATGCAATAATTTAAAGAAATATGAATTTAATAAGTAATGTACTTCCCTCCCATTCCTTGAAATACTATTTTTAATCCCTTAATTTTCTAAAATATGTCTACAGTGAATTAAGTGGGCTATACAAGTCTATTGGGGGGATTATACATTGTAATCACAATTATAGGTCATCAAATTAAGCAGTTTCAAATCCCTCCAAAAGATGCTTAATAACTATTAGACTACTGAGGGACCGATTAAGAAAAGGGATTAGATTTAGAAGTGGTCACAGTGAGTAAATTGCATAACTCAAACATGTTTAGAAGAAACATAAACATTTGTCAATACGAAAAGATCTTAAAAGTGAGTCAGTGCCAAAAAAAAACCCTCCCACCGTTACCTTTTGGTTAGGCTTCTGACTTAAAAACAAAGGAACAAACAAGACCCTCTGAATCCTTTTAAGCAACGTATCCTATAGTGGCTGTAAACATCTTCAAAATGAAGACCAGACACAATTAAGTACTTATCTACATGTGCTGGTAAGAAGAAACACAAGTGTTGTTTCCTGTGCTGCCTCGGATCATGCACAACTCTACTTGAACAGCTCTGAGAGGAGAAAACAGCTCTGGACACTGTCCTCTGGAATCCTGTTTTATCTATATGAGTAAAACGCACTGACATCTCATATACAACAAAGATTTGTAAGTCTCAATAGCTGCCACTTCTAGAAACAAACCAGCTAAGGGGCATTAATCTAAAATTGAAAGAAAATATTAAGTATGATATTTCATTTTTCTTTTTGAACTATGGTATGGAATGCACATTGTGGCACATAATAAGACAAAACAGGACAAATCTGAGTCCCTTTGGAGCCAGTGGTAACGATCATCTTGACATCCATGAAATGAAGACTTGGCCCAAGGCCTATGAATCTGATTGTGAGATAGAATCACAATGAGAATGGTTGAACAGAGAAAAAGCACCAAAATATGTTAAATCCATAGGCACATGGGGAAGGATAGTAGACAAAAAGCTATTGTTCTATTTCAGTGACACTCTGAAACAACAAGCAACAACTACATTTTAGCAATATGAAATGGATGCAGAAAGACAGATATTCACCTCTCCTCCTTTTGACAAAATATTGTGGCTTTAGCTACCCTGCTTTCATTTGAAAGACTACTGTGTGTGCTCAGTACAGCTCCACAACTACTCAGTCATGTTAACAGAGCAAAGACGTTAACGAAGCAGCAAAGGAGTTCAGCATTTGGCTGCAAGTAAGCTGCGTTGAGTTTCAGTGAAAAGATTTCTGTAACATTCAGTAAACTTGCATTTTATGTGAAAGTTGGGGTTCCAGTGATTAGCTGAATCTTTAAAATAGATTCCAACAGTACTGTTCTCAGCTCCATCTAATGAAAAAACTTAATTGTATTTGTTTCTTATTAGACACAGTCACAATTACATAAAGGTGCGTGGTAAAGCACATTGCACACATCCCTTCCTTCCTCTCCATTCCTGCACACTCCCGTAGTCTTCTCCTGTAGTTAGTACTAATAAACATAGAGGTCATTGGCCAGATGTGCAGTGAACCAGACCCACACAGCGTAGTGCAGCTTAATGCAAAGGCACAACCTCACTCTTTAAGTATTAAGGGATGCAAGTTACTTTCAGTCTTGAGTTTTGTTGCAGCTCTCACTTGTGACTGAGCAATTAACACACTGATAGGAGCGATGAGTCTGTCCTTACAGAGAATGCTGGGGAGGGCCTCAGGCCATCTTAAAGAAATCTGAAACCCAGATTATATAATAATCAAACTGCAAGAGCAAAAATCACAGAGGCAATGGGAAGACAGATGACTAGTGCAGTGCAGCTCACTGTACCACCAATGCACACAGTGACTGAATCCAATAGCTTTAATTTATTAACATACACCTTGCTGGTGTTTGAAGAAACAGGTCACTGGACAGGTGTGGAACAGATTCTAAGCTCTCTTATGGAAAAGCTCTACAGAAACATAACAAGGACGATACTACTAGAGACCAATAATGATCTCTAGATTAAAGCACTGATCTCAGGGTCAGGAGATAAGGGTTTCATTTCTGGCTTTACCATAAAATCCCCATGAGAAAATGGCTAAGTGGACTTTTCAGGCTGCTGAGACACTGGAAAGGGTGCAGATGTTCAGAATATGTACGCCCCCTCAAGCAGCAACAAGCAGCAGTCTCTCTAGCCTCTAACTTCAACCTGCAAGTGCTGAGAACTTAGGAGTTCTCCCCTTAAGTATTCTGCTATTCAGTTACACTACAGTTTTCCTTCAGGTATGCCCATGGTGAACCAGAAACCATGCATCTTGCAAGGTAGTGCTGTTCAATATTATAGGCCTGTTGTATGGTATATATATTCTATATAGTCAGTGATTTCTCTTTCATAAATTAAGTTTTAGAATTTTGCAATTTTAAATTGGGAGGAACGGCTGAATGACCTCAGTAGTCAAATAATTTTTCCCACACGCCTTTCTGTTTCACAAATGCAGAATATTGTCCTGGAATAAGTAAACAAAGTGTTCCCCATATGGATATATTTTAGTTCTTTTTAGACACCTTATCTCAGTATTTCTAGTAATATTTTCTAAACTCCTTGTTTGGGGAAAAATATGATGGTGCACTCATTTACAAATTTTTCTTTATAATCTTCAAAGCTAGGAAAGCTGCAAACATAAGCAATTAGCAAGTAACCTTTTAGTTTCTTACACTGCACACTAATACACTCAGTGTGTCTTCTTGTTTAGTTAAAAGACCAAAGTAAGGAAGCAGACTCCAAATAATGTAACTTGGAATTTGATTCTGTTTCTTACAGAGGAGTAACAGGTTCGGTAATGCCAATAGAACAGATTCCAGTTTTCAGAAATTCAATCAGCTCCAGTTCTTCCAAAATATTCCTGTCAGTACTCATCACATGAAACCAAGGAACTAAAGGGGAATTTACAGATTAGACCAAGCAGCTGATATCCAGGTGTGGTTAAAATCACACCGCCTCAGTTTGGGAGTTATGAACCATTTCTACACAGTGAAATTTTATATAAAATTAAAACACAAATTTACCTTAGAAGTGATCATTAAAATAAGTCAAATGTTTATCTGCAGTTTTAAGAAATATCACGAGTAAAACATTTATTAAACAGCAAACAACAGATGCACTCTTCAATTGTTGGTCAAAGAAAAGTGAGAGAGTCCCAAGGAAAAAAGCTGTGTGTCATGTTTGATTTTTAATGGTGAGCAGAATCAAGTGGAAAAGAATCTATGGTGACTTTCTAAAGACACTGTAATGAGACATACAAAAAGCTGTTTGAGGTGAAGGGGACAGTTTACCAAGCAGTCTGATTTAATGACACAACTTCTCAAAACTGCTTTCAGGTCAGTATAATTGACTACAAAGTGGAAGGCTCTACAAAAAGCGATAAACTAAAGTGATCTTTGTAGGCAAATACAGAATAAGTGCTTCCTGATAAAGGAGAGAAATTTGAACGGGGATCTCAGAACCTTCCCATATATGATCGCTCAGCACAACTCACTCAGCTCTGGAGTATGAGCTGTGAAATATGACAGCACGCTACAATGACTTACATGGGCTGTGCACACAAGAGTATGACCCTGGCTTCTAGCACAGAGCCACAGAAATGTTCCTAACTATCCTGCTAAATCAGCTGCTATGCTTGTGCACACAGGCACAGTAAGCTGTTCTGCAATGCACGTGTGCCAGGAGCCTGCAGGACGAGGTTCCGTCCCAGCGGTCTGCACTCAGCACCCATGAAACGCCATGGGCTGCAGTGGGACTCCAACAAAACTGCGCTCTGCAAGGCCACGGCACTCAGCCTTGTTTGTTTCAAAAGGAAGGCAACAACAACACTTGATGATAACAACAGCCAAGCTCCTTCTGAAGTCAAATGACTCACGAAGAAAGTATGGATAACCCTCTGCTCTTTAGGGACGGGGAATTGGAAGACTTCTGCTCACCTCCCTCGTTATCCTTGTTATCGGCACAGGAGGTTTCCATGGCAACGTTGCATCCAGGCCCTCTCCAGCCGGTCTGGCAAACACACTGCCAGCTGTTCTGGCCCAGTGTGCACCTCCCATTGCCGTTGCACAAGTCAGGGCAGCCATCTGGGGGAAGAAACGAGACAGGTAAGTACAAGGCAGGCTTATTCACACTCACACTCACGCTGCTGACAATATTACTGTGCATACAGAAAGTCTTGCTCTTGCTGGTGGGACAAACACCTGCTCTGCCGGTGCCATGACTGCGGTGTGGAGAAGGAAAGTAAAGAAAGGGGACAGCCTGCTGAAGTGGGGACTTAGCTCAAGCCTGATGGGAAAATGAGTCCTAACAGCAGCTATGTACTAAGAGCCCTGTAAATGTTCCCATCTGGAGTTAAAGGCAGTAGATAGAAACAGCAGTCTGCTGGCAGGATCGTGTTTTTTCTCCTGTGTGTTTGTGTAGATATATGAGAGGGGGAATGTCTTCTGAAACAAGCACTTCAGTGCTCAGGTGCCATTTATGTTGTGCACTGCATAATTCTCAAGAGCTTTCTTTGCACAAATGTTCAGTAAATAATATTGAAAGTATCTTCCTCTTTTAACAATCACTTTAAAAGACCTATTTATTTAACACTGAGTTTACTGAACAGTATGATGTAACCTGCCATGCTTTCTGAAAGACAAGCTAGAAGAGATAACTCACAAAAGATACATCTTTAATTGGCTATTGGAATTATGTGTCTAACTGTCCAGCAAAAATTAGATGGGGAACAAAAACATTCACTTGCTGAGGTGCTTGTATGCTCCAACAGAATGTCCACAGGCAAGAGAACAACTTGACTGCTTTTTATTTTTCCTGCAACTAAATTATTCTCAGGAGATGCCTCTGTGTATTACCGAGCATTCCTTTGGAATGAAGGGCAAGAAAATCAAATTCCAGCCTGTACGATAATGAGATCTTGATAACCTTCCAGATACACCATATCCAATCCACACAAGTCTATGGATGTGAAAGAAGATTTGAGAGTCCTGCAATGGACCTCTCCTATCCCTTCTAATTAGTCTGAGCGGGAGGAGAAGGCTGTGTTGCCACTCTGACAATAAATATTGGAACCCAATCATTCAAGCTCTCACATCTAGTTAGGAGATACAGTCTCATCCTGCCAGGTATCTATTCAGCCACCATGTAACATGTCTCTCATTGCTTTTCGTCTTGGGCAGTAAATTTCATCTCACAGCAGCTCACAAAGCTTCATACTCTCTCCATTTCCTTTTCAGTACCAGCGATGGGTCACTAAAGGGACCTCCTACAGACTCTCAGGTCTCACTGTCCAGCTGGAATAGTCCTTTGCATTTGCCACTGTGACCCCAAGCTGTGACTGTGAAGTGCTCCATTCCCTTCCCCAGGCATTTTAGGGAATGAAGAACTAATGGGCAGCCCTCGTTCTTTTCATCAGGCATAAGCAAGGAAAGCAGCACTGGGAAACATCCTGAAAGCAAATAACTGTGTTCTCTTTGTCTGAGCAGCACCACTTCAGATATGCAGCACTGGAGAAAGACCAAGTCACCTCTGCAACCCATGGCCTCTGCAGGTGACCAGGAACAAGAACAACTGTCAAACTTACACAGCTAGTGCTGAGAGGTTGAGCAGCCTTCCAGAAATCACTCATTTAGCCTGCTATGGCTTCTACAAGTGCATTTCTGTGAGCCTGTTCAAAAAGTCAGAGCTCTGAATTTGGCTCTCTTCCTCCTCCTAGTAGCCTTTGCTATGATCAGGTGATGCTAGAGAGCAGTTCTTCTGACCCCAAACTGGCTTACACAGTGCTGTGGGAGATTCCCTTGTGGGAAAGCAAGCCGCCCTGCATCCCTGCTGTTCACCACTGGTATCACTAGAGGTAAGCATTCACTCTTATTTCACCTTACTGGGCTCCTGAGAAATTCAGAGTGAGTAATTAAATTTTTAGGACAGAGACCTCAGCTGTCCCATGGAGAAGACTGTCTATAGATAACAGCAACCAAAGTTTCCACATGTCCTGCTTGGTGCCCAAACCCACACCACTGGTAGCACTGGCACAGCAGCTCCATCTCCATCAAACGTCCCCAAGCAAGACACCAGATCTCCATGAACACGGTCAAGATCATTCAGTTCATTCTACAGAGAAAGCTGTCAACAGACAGAAACAAATCCTAAGAGTTTTCAGTGCTGCTACTGTGTATTAAAAAATACCCCAAGTTCTCCCTTCACTTAAATGAAAGGTTATTTTGGAATTACATACCCTAGCTATGAAATTGCACTTGTTTTTCAACCCAGATAATATATTTTCAAGGCATTTATTTTATCTCCTTGGCTTGTCAGGTTGTTTGAATGACCAAAATGATAAATGTCTGAGGGGAGGCATCATACTGGAGAAGAAATTATTCGTTTTAAATGAAAAACAAACAGTAATTGTGAATATACACACAAGGTTGGCTTTGTACTGAAGCACTGAAGAGAATTAAATCACAGGAGCAGTTTACTTTGCATCATATGAGCAAGATGAAAACATGAACAGTAGGGAGCTAGCAAAATCTCTGAGAAGTTTATGTGCAGCTGGGGATTAATGGACATGACTTTGCTTTTAGCTTAAAGAGGGAAGCAGGCATCACTGTTACAGACATGATGTTGCTAGGAAACACTATGCTACCTCTGTAGTTTATTTAACGGGCTTCCAAAGACAGACTTAGTGCTTGAGTAACCTAAATATCAGAAGGATGAAAAAATAGAAAAGCAGTAGCAGACTACAATATGATCTAAGCATTTTGACAATAATTAATGGATGTGTTGACTTTCAAAACAGCTTTAAGCAAGAGAGAAGAGTTGAACTGTTTTGCATGCTCATGTGCATTTATGCACACGCACTATGCTTGTTTGTATATGCACGTCTTTATTCAAGCAAATATTTACACAAGTATTAGATCTGTTAGGCCAGAATTTATGCTAATGACCCATTAACTAAATTGACAAAAGAGTCCCATTATAAGTTACTATATAAATAGAAACTTTTCTTTAAAAAAAACACACCTTTATATTTAGGCAGTGCACTTTCATTTGAAGTCTGACAATCTGTATTTTGTAGCTCCTATGTGCCCACGTGCACAGGGACTGGTGCAGACCTACGTCCCCTGCTCACACAATGTTTGCACATGGCTAACGTGACTGGATGCACTTCAATGCATTCTGAGAGCAGGCAAGGCAGCAGAGCCCCTACCTGAGGAGCCCCAGCTGCGATGCTCACTGCTGGGCGTGTGACCTTTGCTGGAAACACGCTGCAGTCAGCACACCGTAGCGCTGAGTGCTTTGGTACAATATGCTTTCACTGTGCAGCCGCAGCTCACACCAAAAAGCGTGCTGCCTCCTGGCTGCCTCGTGGCTCTACTCACAGGGAAAGGCAGTCTGAGAGAGCAAGGCAGGTACAGCAGCGAGCAAGATTGGAATCTAACCTTGAGAAGTAATTCAGCACAGCATAAAGCTCTCAGTCACTGCACAGAGAGGGTCCCCCATGCTAAGCAGACAGGTTGCTATTCCAAAGGTGTAGAAAAATTCTACTCATCTTTTCTATTACAGTATGCTTAATGGAAAATGTCAAAAAGCTAGCTTAAAAAAGAAGAAAGTGCTTGTTTAAAGTGCCAGATTGACAAGCTATTTATTCACAGAACAGTCACTGTATGGGCAACAGCAGTTCATGTGTCTCATTCTTCCAGCTGTGCCTGCACAGCCCTGCACACACTGCTGTGGCAGGAGGCCAAGCACTGAGGCAGGCTCCTTCCCTTTCAGGCTCCCTCTGGTCTCTGAGACTGGTGAGTGTATGTACAGGAACATATGCATTTTGAATTAAAATGGCAAGATAAAATTCAGTGCTATTTTCAATGTACTGTCAGGAATATGTGACTAGCATTGTGAGGGAGTATCACAGTAACAGAAGATTTCAAAATCAAAACACTAAAATCCATTCTCCGCTCCACT
Organism: Perdix hodgsoniae; assembly: GCA_035772895.1. Classification (NCBI taxonomy): domain Eukaryota; kingdom Metazoa; phylum Chordata; class Aves; order Galliformes; family Phasianidae; genus Perdix; species Perdix hodgsoniae. The sequence continues at coordinate 2,019,698 of JAPSGF010000053.1, forward strand.
CCACAGAAAAAGCATCCAGCATTCATGTCAAGTGAATGCTGGAAGACACTGGGAAAGAGGGAGAAATGAAAGCTCTTGTATCTCTGAATTTAAACTTTGAAAACAGTTGATTTTCTTGTCCTAAGAATGAATATGATTTGTGTCTCTTGACTGTGCTTATCACTAAGAGGAAGAGAATCCACCATGGATGCTACATACACAGTGCAGTAGAAGAATAAGATGCTGTTACAAAAAACACTGTAAGAGATAAGAACACACGGAGAAAACACTTTGGTTATGTTTTTTCAACTTTAAACTCTGATCAAATGCATTTGAAGAATTGTTTCATTTAAGTTATTTCTTAATATTCGCTATAGAAAAAGAGTCAAAAAGGTTCAAGACCTCTAGTTATACATGACAGGAAAAGAAAGCGCTGTCTGAAAGCCCTTGCAATCCAGAAGACACAACGTATTAAATGTTAGATTTTGTTATCTGTTTGTAGAGCTCCACATCGCCACAGTCCATGATGGGGCCTAGAAGATTCTATAAAAATAGAAATTAAAGTGTTACTGTTGTTCATATTAACAACCGAGGAGTGAGAGAAATATAGTGACCCCAGAAAACAACAAGCAGTGTAAGCAAAATTAAGTCCACTGCTTCCAGCAGGCCTTTGTCAGTTTTATCTGTTTTTATAGCTTCATATTTTTGAGACCTATGAGATTTACGGAAAGCTGAACTTAACAAGAAGGTCTACAGAATCATTATGAATAGTCAAGAAAATCAATATGGACAGTCCTTGTTTTCAAGAGTGATAGTGCTTAATGTATTTATGAGACAGTACTCATAGGTTTTATCTACAGAAAAACTATTCTGGGTCTAAACTGTAAGGTGATTAATTCATTGTTGAACTCAGCAAATGAATTTCCAGTATCTAGGCAGCACATGAAAAATTTGAACCCAGCTTTGGATAAATTCCACATTGAGTTCCTTTCTATTCCACTGATACTGACAAACCCCAGCTACACAATTACACACGTACACTGCTACTCAGGCACATATAGGTTTTCTTTTGCATAAACTAATTCAAAGCTCCAAAACAAGCACTTCAAGCAAATCAAAGTACAATGACATGCCATTCATGTAATTTGTGTTTTGCATCTAAATCTTAAATCTGGTTATAACCACCAGAACTCACAGAGGGGCCAATCACTTGAAGGAAAAGAAAGGGCAACATGGCAAGGAAAGTGAGAAACAGCAGAGAGAGGAAAAAGGTAAAAATTTTCCCTTGCAGCTAATAATCACATACAGTAGTAGACATGATCTTACCCTCTACCCAGTTTGTACACAGAAAATGACATGTAAATCAAGAGGCTACATCTGATTCCTTTTGTCTGAAAGCTATCAGGCACGGATGCCTCCTCTAATTGATAACTAATGGAGGGAATGGGTTGCCTGTACCTCTCCCCATTTAGTGCACATACAGTACAGCTATTAGTCTGAAATATAACGCCTCTCATTTATCCCTGTCTAACTCCATTTTCTATGTCTTTATCCAAAGCCCTTTGGCAGGCAATGGAGTCTTTCCACTGACTTGCATGGATGCTGGACCAGGTAGCCCTATGGGTATAGATGCCTTGCAGTGAGGACTGTGGCGCTCAGCCCAGGGTTCTCTGTCACACAGTATCCATTACACCAGTTTCTAAGGGAAACACTCAAATTTCAGTTAAATCCTCCTCCTCTTATAGTTCTTAAATACAGACCTGCAGTAAATGAAGGTACTCTGAGACAGTATCTACAGAATATAGAGAAATTAGAAAAAAAAGCAATAATGATAACAGTTTAATTTGTATTTTAGAGGGCTATCACTGTTTTCATACTTTTCTGTTCATTGCTTCCGTGTGTTGCTGCTGACCTACGGCTATCTAGCAAATAATAAATGAGGTACACATAATGAGGTACCTAGCAACACTGAAAAATATCCACAGGTTTATTTTGCTATTGTTATTTTTAATCCTTCAGTTCCAAAACCTACGGGGCTCAGCTCAAGCCAAAGAAAGGACATAAAATAAAAATGACACGTAGCATTATGGTAGGAGTATGCAAGTTATCTTCTACATCATTATATTTCAACAAATATAAGCTCAAATCCAAAATATGTAACTCAACACATGCCAACACCAATTTGCTATTGGATGAGTGAGAAGTGAAGCTCCTCTGATTGAGTTTGGGTTGTTCCAGAACAGTCTCCAGAGCCTGCAGAGGACCAGCTCAGGTCTTCAAAGCAGGACAGTCGCACAGATCGGCAAGCTGCTAAGAGTTAACCCAGCCTTTTAGTGTAACAAAAAGCCTGACTGCACTGCCCAGCAGAGTTCAAGTAAAGAAGAATGGGCCAGCTACATTTTTTTCTTTTTTTTTTAATTGAAAAGGATGAAAAAAATGGAAGGTCAATAAGTAAGTTTCAATAACTCTAAATCACAATTTCTTCCATGCCAATACTTACAGGGCAATTACAACGCTAAGTAAGGTTTCTGGGAAATGTATGTTATAACAAAATTTCCTTTAAAATTGCATCAACTTACTACATATCCATGTTATTTATTTTGCTTGTAAAGGTAGCAACTTGGAGAACACTTTGGACTGAAGGCAGAACAGGAAAATGAGAGAAAAAGATGCATGTCCTTAGAAGAGAAGTAAACCTCACAAAAAGGGGAAACACTGGTACGAAAAAACAAGCTTGAGAGAAGTCACTGGCATCTTTCTGAAGAGAAATAATAAACAAGGATAGAGGGAATTTCACATCGCAATACAGATCACAAAAATTTGAGATGTAAGTAGCAGCCCTCTCTGTCTCAGGCAGAAGGGCTCCCACTACTTTCAGGGGGAAGATCCCCATGAGGTCTCCTCCTGGCCCGTATGGAAGGAGTTCTCCAACTACCACTGAATTCTGGAGCAACCACCCCCAAACTAACAGCTGGGCAGGGAAAAGACGGCAACACTGCTCTGAATCTTGAGTACACACAAATAGCTTCAGTGAACCCAAGAATTTGGACTAGGAATACACGAGACACGGTTTTAGAAAGGAATGGAGTCTGCACTGAAAGCAAGCTGAACAGTTCCAAGATGGAGAAACTCCTGCTATGCTAAGATGCCAAGTGCCCTGCTGCAGCCAGGAGCGCAGATCGGGCCCATGCAAGGGTGGGGTGCTCAGAGGATCCCACCTCCAAGGCTACCCAGCGCCAGACTGCGGGCAGGGAGGCATGGGTGCTGCTGCATGCCCCAGGAATGCCAACCTCAACACAGAGGGTGCTCCACGTTCTGCGCAGAAACAGCTCTGGAGCACGGTGGCTTTATCAGTGGTCATTTGAAGGCAGTATTGGAGATGCACCAGCATAAACCAGGTAGTTACACAAAGCACATGGGTGTGTGGAAAGACACTGATGCAGCCCAATAGCTACAGAATAGGTGCATAGTTTTGTCTATAGCCTGAGCAGATTATTTGCTGAGATTCTGGACTAAAATGAGACTCTAGCAGAATATTCAAATCATATAGTGCACACTGTTCAGACCAAATTCATATTCAATTCATCTTCATATATCCAATAAAAAGATACATAAATATGCAGTAAAATTTGTACTTAAGATAGAGAGGTCTTTCAAATTAATCTTACTGTAACAGAATCCATTTAGAATGTAACTTGGTATGAAATTGCATTCATAAAACCAGTACCAAAACCATAATCTTTTATTGTATTAACATTTCTGATACAGGGTAGAAGGGCTGGTATCATCCTTTGTAAAACATAATATTGTTTCTAGAGAAAGAATCCTTCTCAAGCTGGGCTTATCTCTAAAATAACATCAATATGAATAGTTTATTGGCACTGTAATGATAAAGTGACAAAACTGACAGGATGTGTAAATTCAGTCAATTGAAGAGCAACAAGCAAAACGTTGACCTCATATTTAAAAGAACGGATAACCTAATTAAAATGTAATAACTAAGATCCCCACATTAATCACAGTGCAATGGCAGGGAATTTGAGTCATTCATTTGTAAAAGTCAGGATTCACACAGTAATTGCTACTCAACTTCCTTGCACACAGTGTAATTTGCTTTCTATTTCAAGTATGTGACAGCCATGTATTTGTATAGTTTTTATATATTTCAACTTTTTTAGTAGTTAGATTTTTAAAATTATTTTAAATATGTGGCAACCATGAATTTGTACAGGCCATGGAAATTTCATTTTGGCAAAGTGTTGGTATACTTTTACATATAAGTATACAAGACATAGAAAACCTCATCTACAGTGGTGCACAAAGTTGTGTTCTTTTCCAATTATCTTCATCCATCCTACCCTCACCATGTCTCAGCGAAAGGCCAAGAGAAAAAACATGCAACGTGATGCTTAAATGATAACGGTACCTAGCAAGAGGGCAGGCGATACTGACCAGCGGATGCCAGGCATTAGGTTTCAAACACTCAGTTTCACTTGGCTAACTGAGATGTATAAATCCAGCACAGTGATCTATTTTTTTTTTCTTGCTTCAATTAGGAAATAACACAAATGTGTAATATTGCTATTCTTAATAGATTAAAAAAAAGTATGAACTCAGAATCATACTCAGCTTACTGAAGCATCTGTAATGTTTGAGCCCTAAAGAAAAACAAGCTGTGAGTTTACAGGTTTTTCTCGTTTTGTGCTCCTTTATACAGATTTCAACAAAAGCCTGTGGACAACTACAAAGAAGCTCTTCATTCTGCACTCCCAACCCGAGTAAGCTTGGAGATGGTACTGCACCATGCTCATCCAAATGGGAACACAACTGGATGACGCTGGGAACGCAGCCTGTGGAACACGAGAGGTAAGTCCTGCATTTCAGCTGCTCAGATAGGAACTTCTAAAATCCCAGTATACATTAGAAAGTTATACTGAGGTAGGCCTTCATTTCAAACATTTAAAATCTAAGACACTGTTGACATAAAAAGTGCAAGATCAGCCATGAAAAAGGCAGGGCTGCTTGCTGCTATCAAGGCTCTGTACTCCCAGCTCTCTCATTTGACTGAAAACCCTCCAGTGATGCAGATCCAATTTTTCTCTCTGAATGCCTCGATGAGTCAGCAGGGGAGATCACATTGTCACTGGCTAGCTTTTCTCCAGACAGAAATGCCACCCAGCATTTCTTCTGCTTGAAATTTTAAATGAGACTTACAATCACTGGCTTTACCTCTCAGAATATACTTGAAGCAATGTTGTCATTTGTTGCAGCAAATTGCAGGGAATTTAAATGACAAATGAGGTTAAATCAGACAATTTCTGGTGAGATACATGAAATGTAACTACATTAAAGTAATTCTTCAGGCATGACGTAGAATTAAAACTCCAGGATGTTTGTAATTAAGCAGGAAACCTTGTCCTCTGCTGTGCTCACACACACCTAAATCTAGGTCTCTTACATCAGCTTTGGTAACAATAAAATTATTTCTTGCATAGTGCAAACAATGATGGCACAGCACAAAGTGATAACAAGGCAAGCAAGCAAACTCCAGTGCCTTCTGAAGAAATGCACAGAGAGAAACAGTGAGAACAACAAAACCACCGAATGGTGAGCTGGGAGGGACAAGAAAGCTGCTACAACAGACCAGGCCTGTTACAGGAATGCTGCAAATATGGACAAGCATATCTGCCTCCGAAAAACTGTCAGACTATAATGTAATTAAAGTAGCCATTAAATCTTATGAGAGACTGAATCCTTCGCTGGTGGATTGACTCTTCATCTTCTCATCTGTTTGAGCTGAGGGCTAGGACATAATTGCTCCATACTGGCAAAACTCTGACAAATCCAAAAGAATGACATGGATTTCAATCAGCTAATGTACAGCCTCAGTGTTGACAGCAGTCTGCTGTACCTTGGCCCTTAATATAATACTTAAAAATAACCACACTGGTAGCTCTTCAGACAAGGATGTGCTTTCAGCTATTCCTACATGTTAACTGACTAGCAAGCATGGTAAAAACAACAGATTGTGGTAAAAGGTGCTTATAAAACACTGTGGTGGTTTTACAGTTCTTCCTGCATCCTGAAAGGGTCATCGATAATCAGTACTTCTGTCTGAATGGCAATGGATCACTCAGACACTGAGATCTCCTTTCATTAGCCTGGCATTAGTATGACCATCCAACATAGAAGAAAACCTTGGCTGTAACCATTCTAGCCATATACCACTGGTATCAACTTTCCAGCTTCCAAATGTTTTTACACATTCCTACTAAACTAAGCTAATATTTCAGATCTAACACAGTTTTGCATTTCCAGGAAAGACACAGTTCTCAGTTCAGTCATTAACTTCAGAATGCGTTGATACACTTCAGAAATTCTACACACAGAGCATATAAGAGCTATGCTATCAATCACTTCTGAGGGACTGTAACACTCCATTTCATAACAAGAATTTGACCTCCCTTATACTTGCCTTGACTACAGCAACACAACATATATGGGCTTACCAAATTCAGCTAGTTGAATGCTGAAGTGTTTCTTCTTAACAAGAGCAGGCACATCAAATATTATTTTAATTCTCTCACCAGTGGCTTCTTAAAGAAATTTAAAACCATGTTCAAGGCCTTACTTCTTATCTGGTAAGCTCAGGATATTTAAAATGCCTAAGGTACAAGGATGGAAACTGGGGTTGAGAGCTCTGCTAAGCTGACAAAAGCTCATCTTATCTGTGTAGGAGGTAGAGATCTAAAGCTGCCAACTCAAAATTATGAAATAAATTCCTTCACTCTATATGTAAGAACTTACATATAGAAAAATCACATATCCACTTTCTGCTCCAAATACAAATTGAATTTCTTCACCATAACACCCAGAATATACAAATAGCTTTACAAATATACAGAGGAGGATTAGAAATGAACCATTAAGCCCAGCCAGTATTTAGTGACCAAACAGAACTGCTTCTCTCAATCTAGTACTACTTAAGAGTAGTTTACAAGAATATTTCTTATCCTGCTTACAATTGGACATGGACTGCATGATGTTATGATGTACAATACTGACAAAAACCCATGAAACCATGACAGAGGGAAGGGTACATGTGCACATGTACGTGCATACACAAGAGAGGCAAGACACTGAGAGAAAACAAATATTGTGAACTACTTGCGTTGCTCAGTGTGCCTCTGTAGATGTTTAGGTGCAGCTCCTGTCTAATAGACAGTGAAGGAGGTTGTAGGCTATCTGTCTTATAAACAATGGGCCTGGGTGAGGTCTGATGTGAACCAATCCTATAATGCCATTTGAGGAAGAGGTTGGACTAGATGACCTCCTGATATCCCTTCCAACCTGAATTATCTATGAATCTTTCCATTGTAGAGCTTTATTATTCATAATTCTAAGGGCAGAATTTGCCATTTTTTTCTCAGGCATTATTACAACATAATTAATTGCTGTTCATCAAATATTGGTGTCTGTATAGAATTTATGATTTAGCAATTAACTTTCAGGTATGCAAATGCAGTTCCTGTATAAGTGTGCAGGTTGTCTCTGTCAGAGGAATAAATATGAGTGTTGGTATAAGTACACATTTTCCTTCATCACTACTCACAGATTAGTATGCTCTACAAGCAGCTATCCCTTAGTTTAATATAGAATTCTGGAATCCCTACAGGATGGAAAGAACTATATTGACAAATGTATTATAATTTGAGCTGATATTCCTGAAGTCTTAATTGCATGGATTCCAACAAAAAGCACCATACTGCACGGTTTTGGACTACAGGCTCCAAACATGTCAGCTGTCCCAAAGGAGTATCAAAAGGAAGAGCTGAAAAAAGGAGAATTTTTCAAAAAGCATACTGGGGTAGTTCAGAATGGAAAAAACTTTGACAGCAAACACTCTGTGCTTCTCACAGTACGATTAAGTGCCAAAAATTAATGGATATTTGAATATTAAAGCAAATGTACCTCACATTATTATTATTAGAGATGGAATATACGGGGTTCAAATATATGCACAGATATAAAGGATTGAAATAAGTGCGCAGCACACAGATCCAATATTCTCTCATGAAGGTAACATATGTAAAACAAATTAAAATACACAAACAACACGTTCTGAGTTATGTGAGTGTTTGTGCATGCTGAGTTGTTTTGGCAGGTCAGGATAGAAGATGAATGTTTCAATACATAAAATGTATTTTATAAACATATCTAATTCTAAAGTCCTAGGTATCCATTCTCCATATTTTATATAAGCCTCATGAATAATATCATTCTGTTTCCCAATTTTTACATGTACCAAATACACAAGTAACTAATAAAAGCTAAAGAAATAAGATTGTTTTCAGATGAACATTTTTTTTGTTCCTTTTTTGCCTGCCTACATGGTGAAGAACAATCCTCCACATGTAGCCAGATGCCATAATATTTAAATACACCTGAAAAGATGATTTTGATCTATCTGCTAGGGGAATTGTCTTCACCATTTCACCTCTAAAAAGTGCCCACATCATTTAATCCTTACTTAGGAGAAATGTTAATGTGGAAAGACTCTTTAAGCAATGCTTGCTTTATATTAAAAACATTTACTATCAGGCAACAGATAGCTCTGCTCCTCCCCCAGCCTCACTGGTACAGACCTTAACTCTGAACAAATGCTAAAGCCTTTCTGCTTATAAATGGAGCATTTCTTTTCCATTTTTCTGTTGGTTCCACTTCTCTATTCTCTTCCTCAGAAGCACCAACTGGACTTTTGTTGCCCTGCACCTACATTTGACACGACTGTTAAAACACTGAGACGGGATATTTTTGGTTATATTGGGCCTGTTTGCTAGGACCCTTCTCTAGGGATGAGAAACACAGTAACTGAGTGACCTGGAGATGCAAAACAATACGTCATGACGTTTGCATCAGACAAAAAACAAAACAGAACAAGAAACAGGAAAAGAGGACTTTACATGATTAAAAATAAAAAATCAACTAGGAATTCCAATAACACAAGTAAAAAAAAAAATCTTAGATTCGTCCAGTGAACACGTAAAGGACAGTTTGCTAGAGTTTTGTGCAATTTGCTCCTTCTTTGCAATGCTGAAAATATTGTGTGCCTAACAGCCCACATGAGCAGTATCTCAGTATGCAATAAATATATATCAAGGAAATTGAATTTTTCCATCTTCTGTTCATATTATTAATTATCTTAGAAAAGCTGAAGAGAAAATTACCACAGTGTGAGTTTGTTCCGAAGGCTATTTACCATCAGAGTACAAATAAAACAGTAACTTATGTTACTGTTCTCGGCCTGTTTCCAGGAATTTCAATTGGGCATAGTACCTTTTTCCATGTCTTTCAGTTGAAGTATTACCCACTATAAGGGTTGCAGAACATTAGAAACATATATCAATTAGGCTTTACTTTACACAACAATCATTTGTTCGGTGCTGTGCAACCAAGCAGCACGCAGCAGCTTTGTCACTGCACAGCAGCGTTTCAGCAGCTCAGAGCACAAAGCGAGAAGCAGCGTCCGAACTCAAACTGCAGAGGACTTTGTGCAGTGCTCCGCTGTATCATTCATGATTAGCTAACAAAAAAACACCTTACGACACCAAAACATTAGCTGAAGGTCTTTGAGGACCTTCAAATCCATCAAAGCTGAGGATGGATGCAGTTTGATGCTATTGACTTTACGAGATCTCTACAGGTCTTAATCAAGCAAAGTGAACTTTGGAACGGCTTTAGGTTTCAAAGTAAATACATACATGGGAATATGTTTAATCAGGCATAGTGCCTATCCAATTTACTGTAATAACTCCTGTAAGTGGTTAGGAACCTTTCCCAAAAATCCTTCTTAAGCTGGATTTTACTGACTGGAAAAACTATTGTGCACCTTAATGACATAGGACTGCCTTTCTCATCAATGCTCAACACAGAAAGCTGAAGATATTTTAGGTCTACCTGCTTTTCATTCTGAATAAAACAAGTTACCATGTTTTCTTATTTCCTAACAGGGAATGGAATCACTTAGTTCAATTTAAGACCCAGTACTGGTAGTCCTGTGAAACATATCTGTAACAGGCCTGTAAGTTTTAGTCACAGGACTACAAAAACAGGAGCAACACTGAAAAGAGCCAGCTTCATTCTTTTTGTTCGCTGTTACTTGCTCACATTTGAACAACATCTTTCCTCACGTTTTATAACATCTCTATCTAAAGCACTGAAATATAGAAAAAAAAAATTAAAATTAAAGCCCAGGGGCATATTTTATACAAACAAGTTTTAAGGAGGCTTCCATTTAATCTCAATAGGAACATTCAGTCTAAGAAATCTGTGTACATCTTGCTAGAATATTTCAAAAATTCAGTGCTTTATCTCTGAAGTGCTGAAAAAAATCCTTATGAATGTAGAGAAGCCTGTGATTACACAAGTTGAATAAACAGATGCAGTCTCAAATAGAGACAAATATTTTAAATTTACCCAAATTTTCGGAATAAATATTTCCCATCACAAAACATCTTAAACTTAAAAGTTTCCATGTCCTAATAAGAATTTCAAGGTAACTAGAAATATTGGTGATGAAAGACAGACTTAAATAACAAATGATCTGTGCACAGCAGACTGTAAGATTAAAAGAGAAAGGGAAACCATCAGGTTTAATAGGGACTGCCTCCATTTCATATTAGTAAAATTTTTTGAAGCAGAGAAGTCAGGAGTCAATTTGGTACTTCATATGTATTCAAGTCTTACGGTATAAGATATGAACTATTATTTGAAATTAAGGTTCAGCTTGATCAATTTTAATTCACCTTTTTCTTCAGTATGTAAGCAAACAAAGTAATTATAAAATTATTTAACAAAGGATTCCAATGAGAAATCATAGAACTGATGATCTCTACAGACCCCTATGGATTTGAATTAAGGAGAGCTGCAACTCCAAACTGATTACTCATCAGCATAGATTTTGCTAGGGTTCTTATTTCCCCTTCAACCTTCTAGCTACACATATAATAGTATAAGAGCATATATCTTCTCTTGGCTTCTGGCTCATAACCATCTCTCTAGAGGAGTAATTCAGAAGTAATGCAGAGCTATTGAAACAAGATTAATATTTTCTCTAGTATAGCAATCACCTCATATTTCCTTTAAGCAAACACTGCCCTCTCAACCTTCACAAAGTGACCTTGACTCTGACAAACCATTCTCTAAATATGGAAGGCTTTCTTCATTCTAAATCCATATTTCTGACTTACTGTGGGAAAAAAAAAAAAAAAAGCTCAAACATGCCCAGAACACAACGATCGGCTTCATGATAAACGATCACCTAATAATGATCCAAGAGAGATAGTAACAAAACCATCAACAAAATAATTTTATCTGTAGTATCCAAATAAGCCAACAAAAAGATGCACTGGATCTAAAAACCTGTGTCACTATACTTTCTGCCCCCAGACTCAGTTATCTGTTAACTATGTTGCAACTTCCATCTCATATTCCTTAGAAACTCCTATGCAATGGTTTTCTGCCTAAAGTCTAAGGCATTCTTAAATTTTTTTTGAAAGAAGAGAAACCACATTATCCTTATTTTTCCTGCATTGTTAGCGGTGTACTCAAATACAGACACACGTGTCAGAAATACCATTATCAGGATTTTTTACAGGACTTTTAAAATGTGAACATATTTTGCTTTCTCCTTTCAGCTGCAAATAAAGATCCGCTGCTTCTTGCTTTCAGTAGTACCTTTCTTGTTCAAAAACAAGTACTTCTGTAATTTTAAAATAAAAGAAAATAAGGAACAGAGAGAGAGACGTTCAATTGCTTTTTCTATAACTGCCTAATTTTAGGCATACTGTCCTCTGTCATTAAACTATATGCTATAATGCCAATTCTTTTATTCATTTCAGTGAGAAGGAATCTGCAACCCAACACAGGCACATTTTGATTTGCTTTATTAAATGGAAAATAAAGAAATCAGATTAGTTAATATTTAAAATGTGCTGAAAAGTTGATGGCAACATGCTACATCAGGAATGGAGTTCTACTTTCTGATATTCCCAGCGGTTAAAACAAAAAGTCAGTTCTCTCATCTGTACTAATGTCTCTTTGGCTTTAGGAGGATCAGCATCTTCTGTGACATTTAGTTTTTTATGTTTGTGCATGCTGAACTTACAAAAATAACTATAGTGCTATTCTTGAGGGACTCATTCCACAAACAGCTCAGCAATCAGTTTTGATTCCTAACAGTTGGAAAATCACAGTATTTGAAGTGGTAGTGCCTTTATGACCAATAAATCACTGCATAGTAGGGAAACATGCTATCCCTAAATTGATCTTTTTTACTGTTTTGGTCTTTTGGATAATTGTCCTCTCAGTGCTGTTTCCAATCTAATATCAGAACCTAATACTATTTTGCAGTACAAAATGGTTAACTTTTTAATAAACAACACTGGTTTTTAATCACGATTACGACACTATATTGATTTCTCAGATAACACGCCAATTACCAACACTAGTTCTACTAGTTGTACTGCAGGGACTGCATCTTGAAGCACTTTGGTTCTTCAGTTTAGATGTTCAATTCTCTGAAAAACTGTTTGGAGGCAAATTAAAACATCCATTGGCTGGATGCATTGTGAATCTTACTCACTTGTCATGCTCATGAATAACTAAATTCTTTCAGCATCTACCTAAAAAAAATCTCTGCATAATTAATCGGAATGAAAACTTTAATCTTTACTTCACATTGATTTTGGTAAAAATATATTAAAATGTTAAGAGTGTCTATAAATTTTAATTAGATGAAAGATTAACTATCAGGTTATGTGGCAGTCAGCCTACACCAGTCACCCAAAAACACAGAGGAAGAAATACTTAAACCTTTCCCTGCAGCTATTTTGCATGGTGTCTTTAAAACATTTTGAAAGCTTGTCACAGTCTATTGATGCTGAGTTGATCCACCTACTCTGCACTGGACTGTTAAAAACTGAATAGCAACTAAAAATACAATGGGACTAGGAAAAGCAGTCTGACATTGATTGGCCGCCTTTCCAAATTATGGCTCCCTATTTAAAAAACACAGTCCTACAAAGGCATCCTCTAACCAATAAAATGTTAATTAGTTAAGTAGCACTTAGATGCCATTATGCAATGAGAGAGAATGAGAGTTTGAGAGAAAGAAGAACCTGCTTTACACTTTGAATGTCCAGAATTCATTGCATGGCTCCCAATAACCAATGAGACAACACAAGAATGAATCCTAGATGTTAGATATTGGTCATGGGTCATAGAAATGGCGGACTGTAGTAAGGCAGAAGCTAAAGCACCTTTTTTTTAAGAATTAGAGTAAATAATGTTACAATCCATGCCACACTGAAGTATTTGTGAAAGAAAAGGTGCTGCTTTTCCATGAGAAGTGCTTATCTGTTTAAGGGAAGGACTTGCTTGGACTGAATTACTGAAATCTACTATGTAGTTGCCATTGCTGTGGGTCAGCTCTAGGATCTGAAAATTTTCAAGGAAATAGTTGGACAGTGGATCCTTTCTGCTCTAATCCTGTTACTGACCTGAAGAGAGAACCAGGATAAATATAGTAACCTTAATTTCTCATGTTCCACTTTTCCTGGGGTTTTAGTAACATGGTGTTGAACTTCTGCTAGAATAAGGACTAATTAGCCACCAGTGTTGCTTTGTCTCTGTTGCAGCATGGAAGTGTTTTGAATACAACTGACAGAAGGATATCGACAGCTGTATGTCAGTCAATACTGTAACACTACAGTAATACGTGCTAGAAATTGTAGAAACCCAAACTCATAATTACGTTTTGATGGCAACTAGACCTCAAATAATAATGATCTTAGCGCTACCCCAACTATTCCCATTTTCAACATCCAGACGTGAACACTGACCACCAACCTCAGGCCCAAAGACTTTCAAGAATGCTTATGCTTGGATTTCTCTCTTACAGTTCAGTTACATACATAATTGTGTTTTCTTTGGGAAGTGAAATACACTGCATTACAAGATGATTTCTTTTTGAAATAAAACATTGCTTCTGCTTATATGTCTTGAAAAAATGTATCTAAAATGCAATAGGCTGAGGCTACTTGCAGGAAATACTTCCAGAAGGTGAGCTTATCCTAATAAGAATTTCATAAGCAGGTCAGAATAGTGATAGAGAGAAAGAATGAGAGAAAAGAACTGAATACCTTTGTAAAAACTTCATTCAGAATGAATGGTTCAGGACACAGATTGCCTCACAACCAGCACCATGAACAAGTCCCCCAGTGTGGTTCTTAAGATCGTTTTAAAAATAGTAAATGCTCTTACTGAAAGCACTGCAAGAAGGATGTATCAATATTCAACATTAGTTTCTACTTTGTCCTCAATGAGTAGTTATACAGCATAAAACATAGCTGATGATAAAGAAAAAGCTTTCGGTAGCTCGTTTTTTTCCCCAAAGCCCTGAACAGATCACACAGCAAAATCCTGAACTGACACTTCAAAGATGCTTTTTCCTTCCTGACATCAGTATTTTTTATACAATATTAAACTAACATTATTAACTGGAGACATTTAATTGCATCAAATACCTTAGTAGGGCAAACCTAACTTCTCATCCTCCTGTTAATATGATGCTAAGGTAGGAATCAGAAACAAAATTCTCAAGAAGCTGAAAATGTAAAAGCATATGTCTGAATGGTTATTCTGCAGAGGTTCCTGGAGGCAGATGAAACACATTTGTCCTTAACTGCATCTTTCAATATAAAAGATCGTATGAAACTGATATGAAAAATACAGTAATTATATCTTGAGGATGTACAAGCAAGAATAAACATAATTATGGAAAAGATATCTTTAATAGGAACACTAACAGCAGTCCTCAAAAAAAATGGACAGATACTGTTCTCTTTTCTGTTTGTTTCTTAGTAAATACTATACCTGTGTATATACATCCATATTTCTCAAGATCTGGCACTACTATTCTATCTCTATCTCGCTGACCTCTCACAAGCATTCCTGTGTCTTTGTTGTTTTGTATCCAGCAATACCGTGTTATTCACTCACTTGCTGAAGCTGTTCTTGACACCGCAGGGTACAAAATAACACAGAAAACATTATCTCTGGAACAAGAAAAGATTGCCTGATGCTGTGAATACGTCTATGAAGAGCAAAATCAGCTTTGCCCTTTGAAAAGTTAGATCAGCAGCTTGATTGATTGCCCTCCCTACCTTTTTGTAGTCTTTTAAGAGTCCAAGAATTGGCCAGAAAATCAGTACAGCTCATGTAGAAGCCTCTCCAAAAGGAGAAAGAAATGTGATTTCAGTTTTGAAAACTATTCACTGAGATCTGCTGGGTGCATCTTTGAAGTAGCAGACAAAATGCAGGAAGCCTTGCTGAAAACACACTCATTACAGTTTTTGGGCTAGAAAGGGGAGAAGTAAGGTCATGTTCTGCATATATCCTATATAAAGGGAAAGAAAAAAGCTGCTCAAATGTTCTGTCGCTGCACTGTGGCATATTTCAATCATTTACAGGAAGCTCTCAGCAAAGAATGCTAACAGGAAACTTCTTCTTGGTGAATAATCTTGTCTCCTGGTCAAAAAAAGATCCCTATTTGCCCTGTGTAAATCCTGCAAATGAAAACGAACTCGGTTTCTAAACTCTTTAAAAGTCAAACCACTCTCACTGTATGCAAATCTCTACATAGCTGATTATACGTATCTGGAAGGGAATAGTCTATTGCCCCTGGCTACAAAAAAGTAAGAGGATACACGTGGTAGTTCTGGATATTTTAGTGCTACGTAAAATGCTCAGAAAGTTCTCTCAGGCCTGATAGACAAAACTAGCAAAGTACAGTTAAGTTACCGGGCTTAAGAGCTGTTATTTACAGAACATGTAGTTTGGGGTCTACCATCAAGAGTCATTATTCACAAGTTTTGGAGGTGAGATAAAAGATGACATTTACAAAAACAACAATAACAAGTGTAGTTGGAAATTACTGAAAGCATCACCCTTCCCAGGAACAAACCCCTAATGGATTATTTATAGGGCACCTGTACCTTTACTGGAGCACAGTGATGTAGGACTACAACACCACCTAACTTATTTGTTCATTTTGGGCTGTAACATAACGTGATTGGATGTGATACAGGTGAACGTGATTCTCTAAATATCACAAATCTGACCTACAAATCCATGTAGCACTATGTTATGCACATTTGTGATCATAAATGGATCAGCAGCTGTAGAGCTACAGCTGTTAAGTTAGTTTGCAGTAGTAAAACGTATCTTTGTTACTACAAGAATATGAGTCTCTCTGCTGCAAACTCTTTCTGAAGTGGATGCTTTGGAGGAATTAGGTGTGAAAGTCCATACAAAGATTTTAAAAGAATAGCAGTATTAAATACCACCATGAAACCTACATAAAAAGTACTGTTTTTAAGTCAAAGTACAAAAATGTCACTTTATTGTGGAACATCCCCCTCTCACATTGAGTCTCCCTATACTTGCATAACAAATTTAAATGCAAATTATGTGCCGAGAACAGTAATCATTGAGAATATCTGAGATTAATTCATGCAGTATCTGTGACTGTTCTGTTTTGCTGAAGAGATGCATGGGAGGAACCCATCCTATGATACTTCAAATGAAATCTTGATGCCACATTCCTAAAGACTGTATCAAAGATATGGTTACTAAGAAATCAGGTGTAAAGACAACAGGAGGACTGTTGATGATGAATCTGAATTCATATATAAACATAAATTCATATATAGACATCATTGTCCCTATCTTTTCTGGTCATGTCATCATACATATTACCAATACATTTTTGGATCATCCACCATGGAAGGTGGTCATGACCTATATGCTATTCATTTTCCAAATAAAGTGAAAAAAATGTGCTCTTCATTCTACGGAGCATGCAAACTAAATCTCTCTCATCTTTGTTAGAGCTTTTTAAACCTTGATAAGTTATAAAGTAGTATAGATAAATTTTAAGTCAGAACTGCATTGAAGTCTAATACATCTAACTCCTAAATTGCTCTTTGTCAGATCCGATGGCTTTCTACTGTCTCCTCCCACACACTTTCCATCTCTTCTGAAAATTGCTTCATCTTTGAATCATTACCATTATAATTACTAGAAAATTCAGGAGAAGAAAAAATCTTTGACACAAAGAGTATTATCATGGGACAAAAATATCCTGCTGTAACCAAAGATAATGCTCCATTATTTTCTCTACCAATTATTGACTTCATGATAAGGTATAAGTCTAAATGCTTCTACCTTGTATGTGGTATTCCTCCGTGTCTCAAAAATGTAAACATGCCTAAAATCTAGAAAGTGCATGGCTATTCCAAAACACCTGGGGAAACATTTTTTTGCCTTCATAAAACAGAAAGGGGATGCTATCCATCCAGTATTCAGTTGGGTGACTCTTGGTACTTCAGAGGGAGGGGGTTTCAAGTATTTGCCCACTTGGGGTTGATTTTCTCCATGTTTGGGGGTTTTAGAATGTCTCGCGATATAACTTGCCAGCCTACTATTCTGCAAATAGCCACCTTGGCTGGATAAATGATTGAAATCGACTTTTACAAGTTCTTAGAGGGGATGAAAGTACAAATTTTGACTTGGGCCATTATAAAATAAGATATTTAAAAGGAATGCTTCCTTTTAAGCACTGACAGTCCATTTTAGACTATCATTTAAAATCACACCGGAAGGGAACTCATATAGTTCAATGATTTTATGGTCGGCTTTCTGCCCAATAGCAGGATGCTACATGCTCCATGCTATTTTTGACAGACGTTTGCCTAAATTGTTGTTAAAAGCTCCACTGAAACAATTCTACAACTTGCTTAGTTTTCATATTCTGTAACAATATTTTCCTATTACGGAATACAAATGTCCCAATTTGTACCTTAAACTTCTTATCAATCATCCCAGACAGAACCTTCTTTTTCTTTTTCCTGCACTTTTTCACAAATTTGAAGGTTTTATGTTACTTCTCACCATGCAGTTTACAGGATCCCAGTTCCTTCAAATCCTTCTTTATTCAAGGCCCTGAACATCTACAGGATAAGGTACAGTGCTAATACAGATCTCTGAATTCTTTATTGGCTAAGGAACAGTTTCTGCCATTGACACTGTCAGTGTAGAGGCCAAGAACTCAGTGGGAGAAAGAGAGTTAGCTCCTGAAAAACAGTACCAAGGCCAGGAAGCAGAATCTGCAGAGATGCACACATTACCACTGCTAGTTTAGTCTAGCCTTGTGTTTTGCTTTCAGGTAGGCACTGGAAGCTCAGATTCTGTGGCTGACAAAGGGTCACAGCTTGTTTGCACTGAAAATAGAAAAACAGAAAAGATAAGAATTATCTAGATTTTAACTTGCAGCAGAGTATCTGTACTATCAAGTATCCTTTACTCCAATCTTCCCTAGACTTCCTGTCTGAAAGCAGGAGTGCTTACTTTACACCTACTGCAAGATGTGAGGAGGAGAGAGAGAGGCTTTGGGAATATGGCAGGCTGCCCTGATAAAATCTCCTGTATTGACTTCCAATGAGAGAGCTCACCTTGTAAGATAAAACATGTTTGCAGTCTTTTAAATTTTACTTACAAATATTCAGGATGAAATCCTGGTTACTCTGGTCTCACAGTAAGATTTTTACGAATCACTTAATAGCAGTTGTATTTCATGCTGCAGGGATATGAATTACAGATAGAATTATACCTTAAAAATGATATTTTTGTCTGCTTCTTAAGATCTCCTTACATATCACGTTGTTCTCAGTCTACAGTTCTGACAGTTTACATAGAGAACACCCTCACAGTAGATTAAAAACAATAGTTTTACACATTCAAGTATTATTTTCAGTGAAAGTAACAGAACGGTTTCATAACAGCACACTTTAGCAACAGGCAGATGCTTCAAGGAGAAGATAAATCCTTCATCTTAAAATTCTGGCATGAAATTGGTTCAAGATTTAGCAACTGCTGTATCTTAGTCTTTTGCTTTGTTAGTGGTTTTCCAATAATCTTTTCCTCATCTAGATTACCTCTATTATTTAGTTATAGCTTCCTCCATAATTGCAATCACTGAATAGTAATCACTTAATAAAGATATCCTGACAGGTCTATTTTTGCACTTGGAAAAGATTCATTTTCTTTATCATCACTCCAGTAAGCAATTTTTCTTCCTAACTGAAGTAGCCAAGTGAAATGTAGTGTCTGGAGTACAGTTCTGCTCTGCTACAGCCAGCACTTCAGTAAGACCAGGCACCAATCCTTTCATTTTTATATTATTTGGATATGGATCCTTCAAAATCTGTGTGACGTGGAATTTGTGCTGACTGGTTTTTATATATAACTCCATTGATACACATAGGTGAAGGCTGCCTCGCACAGCTTGTTACCAGTGAGCTGAGCCTGCAGACATTTTTTCCTATAATGCAGCCAATGCAGAGATGAACCACATTCTTGTTTAAAGCTCATGAGAGGGTATGTGAGCTTAGATACTCAATGCTGAAAAGCAAAAGCGTACACATACAGTGGACTGTTTCTAAAAGACTGACCATATATTAGATAGAACAAAATAACCTGACAAACTTGGATACCTGCAGGTTGCTATAATGATTTATTTTCCACTGTGATGGGGATATAGACTGAGAAACTGCTAAAGAAACACAAAGAGAATAAAACAAAGTTTGGTTTACATATAGACACCTCTTTTTCCTCACAAAGTAGACTGATTTACCCTGAGCAGAGTTGGCTTAAGCCACTAAAATCAAAGCAAGCTTTTCTCCTGACTTGAAAGGATTTCAGACTGGGTCTAGCAATAAATGAACGTTCAGACCAAATAAACTCTCCTACAGGAATCCCAGTTTTCTGCTTGAAGACTGTATAGGGAGTGTGTATCGTGAAGTTCTTGGAGACTGAACACAGCTATTAAAGAACTGAACTGTGTAGAGGGAAGAGAAAGATTCAGCCTTTACTCCTATGCCTTCTGCATCTGGCCTGGCCTTGCTTTCTCTTCAGACAGACAGACCTGTGGGGTTTGCAAGGTACCTTCCGGACAGGACTAAGAGAATGGCTCTGAATTAAAAAAAACATTAATTAACATTCCTGAATATAATTGTTGAAGGCAAACATTCCCTAGCTAGTAATTCTGATCTCAACATTTCAGTTGAATGCTTAGCCCATAAAGGGAGAACACTAAGTTAGAATGAGTTCCTGTAAAATTTAAGTATGTTTTAGCTATTCACACAAACGTTTAAAGTACACTGAGCAACTCATTCTTTGTTCCAAGGACCAATCTATTCTTGAAGGACCAATTGTCCAGCAGTAACTCCTAGAGTTTTCTTTACAATCACTGACAAAGCTTAGTTTTATCACCCTTACCTTCCACACTCTCTCCTTTTGAGCCCCATATAACGAGCCTCTGTGTTAAAAGCAAAGCAGAGAAAACAAACTGATGGGATAAAGCTGTGATGCTTTCCTCAGCTGACTTCCATTTCTGGCATCACACTTTGTTGCTTTTGTCAATGGTCTGACAGTCAGGGAATGTCTCATTAATACAGCCTCGTCACAACAACATCTATCTGTCCACATGTAGCACACAGCTTATGACTGCACAAATTTAAATGTATGATAACTGGAAGGACAAACATATATATATATTTTTTCCCCGAAGTCTAATCTTTACTGCAGGCAGACTCACATCAAATTTAAAAGAAATTTTTCTAATACATACCAAACAAAAAAAGCTTACACTTATTTACTTCAATCACTTCAACAGCATTAGCCTCCCTCTCAAAAGAAAAATAATAGGGAAAGTATTTATTTCACAGCTCTGAAAATTAAACGAAAAATCTCACTTCAGGATTCACTTGTCCAACTTGAAATTTTCCAAATTCTTTTACGATATCGGTACAAGGCATCTTTTTGTGTGCACAGTAATGAAGACTTGAAATACACTAATTATCTCTAAACAGGCATGATTCTAAAAAATTATTTAAAAAAAAAAGGGCAAAGAAGCAACTTTTAGAATAAGCAATTATTACACAACTTAATGCAAAAATATTTATAAAGTAGGCATTTTGTAACGATCTGAGAAGTACTCAATATTAAAACAAAACGCCTGGATTAATCTAGCAGAGAGATGTTGACATGATGGAAGTCAGAAAGCAGTTGCGAATAAACACTCTGCATCTTTGCTAGTGACAAAGTGCTCAATCACAAAAGCTTTGACTTTAATCATATTGGCGTAGTGCGGTGGAAGCATGCAGCACCACAACGTCGGAGATATGCCCTAAAAATATGATGTTTTTTTTTTTCCCAGTAAGCATATTCTTTTACTTTCCAATTCATGTATGCATCTGGAATGGTTTGTATATTCAAGGAGAAATCAGAGGGGAATGAAAAACAGCTTGAGGGATGCAATAATCTCACCATACTTTTAATTAAAGAAATAGCAATTCACTTGTAATAGGACTGTCCCATTAGGGTCCCTTATTGCCATGAAAATCTCAATTGACCTACTCCTTTTCCCTGGTAAATTCATCACTTCAAGAAGATCTTGGTTCTTGACTCACCAGGTTTTTATTTAAGGTACACCTCATCATCCTCTATAATCTCTTGAGAGAAAAATGCACTTGCCTGAAACTCACACAGTTCCAGTTCATATTTGGATACTCCATATAAGTTATGCTTTATATCATTTTGCTTACAGTTCTCAAACAAGATTTGACCACTCAGATCTTCCCGTTTTCAACTACAATCAACTACAATACAGGAAAATAACATTTTCTTCCTTTCCCCACCCCTCCAGTAATTTGATAGTATTGTCCAAATACCCTGCCTGACTGCTTATAGAGACAAAATAAAGAACATAATTTAGGAAAAATTAATTGCTCTTCAAAATAAAATTTCAAGTGCTGCAATTGAAGGGATAGCACATCATTACTTTGTGTAAGTATAACCTTTTTGAACTTCCCAGGCTGACACATCACAGCTGAGATGCAATCGTGTTAGTCACAGCACTCTGCATGATGCCAACACTGCGCTGAGCAACACACTATTAGGAAAGGGTACAGCAGCATGCTGCTCTACTTGTCAGGCCCTCCCATGCTGTGATTGTCTATATGCAAACACCATGCCCACTGTCACAGCACAACACAGGGAAATGCTAGGGAGCTATTTCTGTAGCACCAGGAGCACTTATTCCTCCACCACTTGACCCCTGCTCTGTGTGGAGATGGTGGTGGTGTGTTTCAGATGTGATGTATAATAGCAGGAAAGCACTGATGCATCAGACCAGGAAATTAAAAAAGATGCCATTCACACAAAGGAATGTTTAGTTAAGTTTGAAAAGCTTGGCTCAAAGGACACCGTGATGGACCACTTGTTACATCTTTACTTACTAATGTTCGTTTGCCGTGGATTTTTTTCCCCCCAAACCAGCTTGTTATTTATTTTCAATGATTCTAAGAGCTCATCTGCATTTTGCCCAACACATTTGGAGCCCAATATTGGAAAGCATTAGGGTCCTTAAAGGAACAGCCTATCACAGTACACCACAGTAACTATGTTTCTACGATTTATGAAAAGAAAGCAATATGTGCCTGTTTCGGTGCCTGTCGTTTGCCTACCAATGGTGCAGTGCTCCCCATTCCAGCCCTCTCTGCATTCACATTTCCCATCTTTACAAGTTCCGTGCTCTGTACAACGGGGATGACACACACGCTGGTCACACGCCACTCCTGTCCACCCTTCTTCGCAGCGACATGCTCCGCCAATGCACACCCCGTGGGTGCCACAGTCTACAGAGCACACTTCTAGGAGAAAAAAAGAATACAGGTTATAGCTGGCTTGTGTCAGAGGCAATCTAAGTCAGCAGTCGAGCAGAACAGGCACCCTTTTGCTGAAAGCAGGCGTCTTCGTGTGGGGATCAAAACCAGCGTTAAGCATTTAACTTGGCGAAGTTAAGAAAATCATTACAAAAATCTGTTACTGTACTCTGGTCAGATCACGGTACAGCTGTGTCCTCCATTCCAATGCAGAGAATTTCCTCAGCTCCTTTCAGTACGGCAGAAGGGGGAACATAGACTTGCTTTAATCAAACCTGAACCTGCGCCAATTTTAACACATTTGTTTGTTAAGAACGAAACTGAAACTCACCTAAGATACATTCAGCAGAGAATGGTCACAGTTCAGGGTCACAGAGACTCTTGGAGTGACTGGAAAACATACTAGCAAGTGACAGATTTGGAATCCTATTGCTAATAATGGTGGGACACACAGTACCTTGCTCTTAAATTCTCTTGCTCTCTGCCAGCAGTTGTACAAAAGCAAAGGGTCTTTTGCCTCATCAAAGAAATTGACAGTTTAAATTCTCATTCATGAATTTTGCTGGCTGCTGCTGATGCATGAAGCAGAAAAAACATATCTCTATCCTCATTTCACTGGTGGGATATTCTGAGTCATTAATTTTAAGAAATAACTGAATAAATGTGAAAGCTGTAAATATTATTTTGAGAGACAATTGCACCTCAAGAATCAGCTTACAATATAAATGCAAAATTCCAAGTATTTTTCCCCACAAATAGAACATTTGCTGTCATGTCAAAGCTGTTCTTTTTTTCCCCTTAGCTACTTCTGTTCGAATAAACACTTTTATAATATTCAGTTAACTGAAGCATTGAAGAGGATGAAATTTTTCAGCTTACAACTCTGTTCTTGCTTTTTAGAGTGCCTTTTGCCCTAAAACTAATTGTTTAAGTATTCCGTGTACCACTGAAAATTGAAAAATACCCCATACTTATGGGATCTTGCTGTTGTGTGATATTTTTCATAAGTGGGTAGCATTGTGATGTGCCATAAAGCAAGCACAAAAATAGAGTATTTTCAAATATTATGGACGTATCTGTGAATCTCTGCAATGGAAGTTTTCAGTCAAAGTGAGGAAGGAGATATGAAGCAGTTAAGTAACTTTCTCAGTTCAGAAGAAAGTCAGTATCTGAAGGAAATATGGGCTCCTAACCCACACCCCCACCACGAGCTGTCAGTCCCAAATTAGGGATGTCACATAAAATAATCTAAAATGTATGCATGCTTCTTTCCAACACAGTCCAGAACAGGACCAAGCGTGTTCCTAAGACAATTTTGTAAATTATTTGCATTTCAAATTTCCCTCTGATATTAACATTCTGTCAGAATAGGAGCACTGAGGCAAAATCACAAGAAACAGTTTTCTTACCAACGGAGCAGTCAGGACCCATCCAGTTGGGATCACAGCTACACAGACCGGTGTCAGACAGGTATGTGCCGTGCCCACTGCACTGGTCTGGGCATTGGGCTCTGGGGAGCTCACAGTTTATTCCACCCCAGCCTGGGCTGCAGAGACATTCTCCGTTCACACAGACCCCATGATTGGAGCACGTTGGATCTAAGCAATCAACTAAATAAGAAAACAACAACAAAAAAATGCACACAAAGGTCAGTTCCCACAATATAATTTATGGAAAAAGGTAGACGGACACTTTGAAGATCTTAACAGAGCGGCAAAATAAAACAAATCGATACGATTCTTCATGTCCTATAAGTACCTGGTCTGAGAAGAGAGAAGTATGAAGTAATCTGTGTTTTGCATTAGGTCCATCTGAAATAGGAAGTGACTGAAAAACAAACTCATGCACTCAAACTTACTGCATGAACTCCATGGTGAAAAAGCACGAAGTCTCAAAATTAAAACGCACAGTGAGAGTTCCATACATAAGCCTTAAATGGGGACATTACTTCTTAAATGCATTTTGGTTCTAATGAGTTCAACAGTATTCTGAATAATAAAATAAATAAATAGTAAAAAAAAACAACAACAAACCAACAACAAGTGAAATGCAATGTCTTCATCACTACTACTGCCATTCAAATGCTGGATGCCTGTGAGAATGATACTGTGATACTCATTTGGGTACCTGGAAGTCAAATTATCTGTGGCTTTCAGCTTTTTTAGACCCGTACAAAGGAACTCCATTCCTACTCCACTATGACAGTGAGACTGACATGACCCAGTTACTTCAACCTACGTTCTAACCAGCAGACAATTCTTTAGTAAATAAAGAAACACAGATGTAGATACAGATTTCATCTCTTCTCCATCCGGAAACAATGGAAGAAGAAAGTAAAAACAGTTACGATGGAAAGGCATCCATAAAACGTCTTTTGCCATTTTAGCACTGATAAATAAAAGGAATGTTACGAGCTTTCTTTCAAATGAACTCTATCAGTATCATTATGGTTTTCCAAATTTCCATCTCATATCATGAATTTGTGTAAGTTACTATGCTCTCCTGCAAACAGCAGCAGTGAGGCTTTACCAGCTGCCTCTTGCTGGGGAATTGAGGGCCAAGGTCAAACTTATGCCCTAAATAAAATGAATTCACCTCATGACTAGTATATATCAGCTCACAGGAGAAGAACCAAGAATGATTGGCATTCTCTCTTGCAGCTCTAGGAAGATCTCAGTTTATAATGAAAGTGATTTATCTCTCATCTTTTCCAAATTGATCCTTCTAAATTAAGGCAGAGACATTTTCACTTTAACTTACGTGAACAATACTTGATCTCTTAAATCTCAACTTTTCTATAAACAGACATGTCAAATTATTTTAAGAAGTTACAGAACATTTAAAGTATATAGATTAGATACAACTCAGGATTGAAGCAGGCACGTTTAGATATACAATAATGTGAGTTATCAGAATAACTCACCTTAGATTTTAATTCAGATTACAGTAGCACAGAAATTACTGTAACATTTCTTACAAGATTTTCACAGTAACAATGACCCCAGAGAGGCGGGTTTGTTCTGCTAAGATTTACGGTTCAGTTAACTGGATATGAAAATATTATTGTGCAATTTAGTATAAACATAAAACAATGATTGTTCAGAAAAAAAATTGGCAGGGAAAAATGATAAATTACTAATTGTTCTAAAACTATCCAGAATGCTTTCCTTGCACTGTTAGTGTGCCTTGGTGCTGAACAAAACCAGAAGCTCCAAAGAATACGCCTTTCATGACACTACTGTTGAATCAGACAGGCAAAAGCATCTTGTCCAATAGATAAACAAACAGAAGAAAAAATTAGGTCGATCTACCTTATGGGTGAAGGTCACGTTTTCCCCGAAATGTATTATTTTTTTTAAAGGTGATATTTTAATGTGAAATTTAAATGGATAATGTGTGTATCTTTCTGCTGTGTGCTGCAGCACAGATGGGAACCTGAGGAAATACTGATGAGTACCAATGTATGCCCCCTTTTAGAAATGTACCTCCTTCCTTCTCAATTGTTAATGAAAGCAATGTGGAACAAAATCTTATCCTTCTACATAAATGCACTATCTTTTCTCTGTGCAAAATTACTGTATGTTTTCAGCTGAGCTTTATTAACACAGAATAAGCCTACCAATTCCCCCAAATCCCAGCCCCATCCTTTTATAGAATAACAACTCACATGAACCCTGCCAAAATGAGCGTAACTTGATTACCTGCAATAGAACTGCACTGGCTAATTCTGCACAGGTTCTGTCCCCAGCTCTTTAGAAGAGTTTACAATGGACTTAATAGGGAATTATAACTGGAGATTCTTTGGTGTTTAAACAAAGGACAACATGCTTTAGCAAGCCACTCTGTTAGACTTAGAATTCGTAGTCTCTTGGCAGCTCAGATCATTAGAGCTCATTTAGCATTGGGCCCTCTGTAGATTTGATAAAAAGGGTACTGAAAGCAATTTATATCCCTAAGGACAAAAAAGGAGGTCAAGGAGTTTTATGAACAATATGTACCATAAACCCCCAAAGAGCCATGAATTACACTTATGAAGTTAAATGTCATTGAAAAATGACTCGACCATGAAAGTGACAAGAAAAACACCGTTAACCTAATTTGTCAATTTGACTTGTCTCCCCACATACCAGATTGAATGAAACCTGGCAAATATGCCCCTTCGTTTTGTGTGCAAATTTGTTAATAGAACAACAGTGTTTATGCTGCAAAAATTGTGCATCAAAAATATTGATTTTAGTGCCACTTTCATTTCAGGTAAATTGTTTGAACAGTAAGACCATGATGAATATCAGAAATAAAAAGTGAACTGGAAGAAGAAAAATGCTGACCCATTTGTTCTAATTCAGTATCCTTGCTGCAAAATGGAGGATGAACCAACCTTCGCTATTCTTTCTGAAAACTCAAATCAGTAGAGATTTCATATTACAATATAACAAAGATATATTTATTTGTATCGTTCTACCATTAATTCAAACAGAAATTTTAAATGTGAGCAGATGATTACTTGCAACTGGAGAGACTTCATATCAGATCCTTTTCCCAGAGCTCATGAATTAATAGGAGAAATATGTGAAGAAGTAATGGAATTTTACAGAAGAAATGTTGGTTGTTCTTTATATAATTGTAAATTAATTTATTGAGTTATTTATTGCTCAATGATGTATGCAAAAGGTTATTCTAACCTTTTCTATCATGTTATCGGCACTTCCAAGTTTGCAGTTAATACCTCTTTGCCTTTGTAATCCATTTATCTGTTAGAATCCTTATCCTTTGAAGCACTGGTGATTAAATAATCTATATCCTTTCCCCTCACATATTAATGTATCTCCCCAACATTGTTGACTGAAAATTTTGTAGTGTTTCCAGCTCTGAAAGGTGTTAACATTAACCCCTTTGCAGCTATATGTGCACTAGCTTGTTCTATAAAGTTATCTGGAATTGCTGATGTAGTTGTTTTACTCACTTCAAACATTCACAGTAGGATAAGCTGAATTAAGCACTACAAACACCTACTTCTTTTACAGGAGTGCTAGGGGATTCGAGATGTTGAGCCCAAATATAGAACAAGCATTCTGCACAATTGAAAGTAAAGAGAGCATCTGGAAATGATAATATAAATGGGTGAGGAACTGCTTACAAGGTAAAACTTACAGAATTGAATGAAAGAAAGATCAATTTAGGCCATCTACCATAGTCTCTCTAATAGTATTAACTCTAATATAACAATGAAGAACATGATGAAATTCATATAACTTAATTAGACTGTGCAAACAATTGCAGTTTGTGCCAGAGAGGTTCTGCATTCCTAGGGAATAGACTGGATATTGCAGACTGTCCTGCATGGTCTTTTCCATGTCCAGTGCTCATGAGAACACTACTTACAGCACGGAATTTCAGACCATCTTTGAATTTTTCCCAGAATCATACACTCAGGGTGAACTGCAAACCATCAAATCTAGCATTCAAAAGTGACATTACGGAATTTTCTGGATGCTGAATAAACTGGAAAAAAAAAAAAAAAAAAGGAAATTCTACTGGTTTCAGTTGGTTCTGAATTAGAGCTACAGTGTTATGAAAAATTCCTGGAAAGAGATGACAACAATGAACTGAAGAAATTACTGCAGTTTTGGCAGTGCCATCAGTGAGAATCACAGCTTATTTTTGCTCCTAGCAAAATAACTTCACACAGACTAATGCACAGCCTTGTCCTAAAGCTGATGACTGCAGTCCACATCCAAAGAAGTTCCTTAGTGGTTCACGTCCCTACAGTTTTCTTCCTCTTTTCTTTTCTTTTCTTTTCTTTTCTTTTCTTTTCTTTTCTTTTCTTTTCTTTTCTTTTCTTTTCTTTTCTTTTCTTTTCTTTTCTTTTCTTTTCTTTTCTTTTCTTT